>JARYGA010052637.1:0-36353 GCA_030545235.1 Helianthus tuberosus | reverse complement strand
ATACAACCTTTCTCGTCTAAGTGTCTCTAACACCTCTTGTAAGTGGTGTGCATGCTCAGCTTCACTTTTCGAATACACCAAAATATCATCGATGAACACGATGACCGATTTATCCAGCATTGGCTTGCAAACCCGGTTTATGAGGTCCATGAAAGTCGCGGGTGCATTTGTTAGCCCAAATGACATCACGAGGAACTCGTAATGTCCGTATCGCGTGCGGAAAGCCGTCTTCGGCACATCTTCTTCCTTGACCTTTAGTTGGTGATACCCCAATCTAAGGTCAATCTTTGAAAACCAGTTCGCACCTTGTAATTGGTCAAATAGATCATCTATCCTCGGAAGCGGGTATTGGTTCTTTACCGTGAGTTTGTTTAACTCCCGGTAATCGATACACATGCGCATGCTTCCATCTTTCTTTTTCACGAACAATACCGGTGCGCCCCAAGGAGACACACTCGGCCTTATGAATCCTTTGTCAAGCAGGTCTTGAATCTGGGACATTAACTCTTGTAATTCTGATGGCGCGAGTCGGTACGGTGCTCTAGCTACGGGTTTTGCGCCCGGAATCAATTCGATTCTGAACTCTACTTCCCGTTCTAGCGGTATCCCGGGTAAATCTTCCGGAAACACATCTTCGTAGTCCCGTACTACCGGTACATTTTCAATCTTCAGTGATTCTTTCTCGGGCTCATTTGCGTATATCATAAATGCCTTGCATCCTTGCTTCATAAGCTTGTGAGCTTTCATCATCGAGCATATTATGGGGTTACCTCCTTTTTCGCCATAGATAGTGACGTCTTTTCCGCTCGGAGATGTTAGCTTTATCTCCTTACAAAAACACACGACCTTTGCGTGGTGCTGAGATAGCCAATCCATCCCAACGACTACTTGAAATTCCCCCATTGACATCGGGATTAGGTCTATCAGGTATTCTTCATCATCGATGCTTAATTTGCAGCCTCGACAAATATCACAAACTATAAAACTTTTGTTGTCCCCTATTTCAACTTCTAAGGGTACAGATAATTTCGTCAATACAAATGAAGGATGTCGAATAAATCCATGCGAAATGAAGGATTTATTCGCACCCGTATCAAACAATACACGTGCTGGAATTGAGTTAATTGTGAATATACCTGAGACCACATCGGGTTCTGTTTTTGCTTCAGCCGCGGTAAGTTGGAAGGACCTAGCCTTCGCCTTAGGAGCTTCTGCTGAAGATTCTTTAACGTCTCTCTTTCCAACTAAGTCCGGGCATTCAGACTTTTTGTGGCCGGGTTGATAACATTTGTAGCAAACTGAGACTTTACCCGGGCATAACAACGTCGTGTGCCCCGTCTTACTACATATGGGGCATGGTTTGTCTTTGAACCGACATTCTCCCTTGTGTCCTTTCCCGCACACTTTACAACTTGGCGACCCACCTTTAGTATCCACCTTCTTTCCCGATTCTCCAGTTCGAGCTTTCTTTGTAGGGCTTGGATTCACATCATGTGCCCTTCGCTCACCCCTTTCGACTTGTTTCTTCAACTCTATTTCCCGTTCCCGAGCAACGTTTATGATTTCGGTAAGGGTCTCGTATTTTGAAGGAGTCATAAACTCCCTATATTCAGTGCTCAACATGGTATAGTAGTAGTATATTTTCTGTTCTTCATTCGTCACCAATTCACTACTAAACTTCATCTTATCCATAAACATCGCCGTAATCTTGTCTATGGTCTCGCCCTTGTGCCTAAGTTGCATGAACTCTTCCTTGATTTTATTAATGACCGCCTTGGGACTATGATGTTTAAGAAACGGCGTCTTAAACTCCTCCCATGTCATGGCTCTCGCCGCTTCGGCTCCTATTTCATTCTTTTTATTGTCCCACCAATCTTTGGCTTGACCTCTCAACTGGCCCGTTCCGTAAGCAACAAAGTCACTTTCATCACAATGGGTCCTTTCAAACACCCCTTCAATGTCGCCCAACCATATTTGGCAAATTATTGGGTCAACCTCCCCATTGTAGATTGGCGGTTTACACGCCATAAATTCTTTGTATGAACACCCTTTACGTTCTCCCGATTTCTCCTTCATAAGGTTGACATTATCCTCCATCCTTTTGACTCGCTCTTCGACAAGTGACAACACCGTGCTTTGAATTTTGTCTATAAACCCGGATAGACTTCCTTCAATTGCCATCCCTACTTCTTCGGCAATTATCTCTTTCATTTGTTCGGTGCTTGTCGGCACCGGATCATTATCATTTCCTTTCGACGTCTTGAAACTGAAATGTTTACATTAAACGTTAAACATTTCATTTATAACTTAGCTTTATTTGCTTCGGTTTAGCCAAGTTCGTAACTTGCTTTAACCGTTCACTTTTGGTGCACTTTCCGGGTTTGAATGTGTTAACACGCTCTTCCCATGCACATTAATTCGCATTTCATTTCTCATATAAGATAAGATCTACTAAAATAATTAATTACTTCTTACCGGACGATCGATCAAGCTTGAACCGAACACTTTGTTGACAACCTTAAGCTCTGAATACTAACTTGTAACACCCGTCTTATTATTACTTGAATTTAATAATATTTCATACGATTTATATAAAAGGTGTCTAAATTAAAACATAGTTACTAAAACAAAGTTCCAAGTAATCAAAACTAGTCAACAAACGACTAGTTAAAACATTCATGACCTGATTAGCAAATTGTTTACATTCAAAAGGAATAGAAACATTGTTTAACAAGGTTATGAAATCGCGGAAGCTTCAAAAGTTGTGTTCGGTTCTTCAAAAACTTGCTTGACCGCCATCCGTATTCTTGCAATACCTAGAAACTGAAATGTTTACATTAAAAACTAGTATTAGAGTTCTTAGAAATATTACATAATCGAAACTACGATCAAAACGGATTCGATTTGCTATAATATGCAAAAAGTTACAAAAATTTTCGGGCTCTACCGTAACTTACGGTATCTACCGTAAGTTAGGGTAGTCACTTGATGATTCTGGTCTACCGTAAATCAGTAGAGGTCTACCGTAAATCTTGTTGATCTCTACCGTAAGTTACGGTGGATACCGTAACTTACGGTAGTCACTGTAAGTTTATGTTTTGACTGATTTGATTATAAAGCCCAAACCAAACTCTCAGATTTTCTCATTCTTACAAACCAACATGTTAAATTCTCGTATTCTAATATGTCGTTTATCAACAATAACAAAAGACCAATTTACTATATCATGAAGCATTCGCCACGCATTAATCGATTATTCGACCCGTTTGGCTCATCTACGGAATCCTCCATTATGATGACTACCAACAAGTTGTAACCAATCCTGGTCTTATTAATCAATATAGCGAACATTATCGCTTTAAATTAAGACAACCTTTATTCCACAATTCACTATACTTATGCAATTATCAAAGTTTACCCAATGTTACGATTCAAGTTACATACCTTTAGTGCACGCCCTTCAAACGCAAGTCGCCACCGGCTTGTCCGCTTGGAGCTCCGGTATCCTTTCCTATAGAGTTCAACCAAGACATGTTTAGAACTCTTTTCAATTCATAGTTCGCATATTTTGCCGAAACATCACAATTATGCGGTTTAACTCAAATTTCAGATTTAAGCCTTCTTTGAGGCATTTATGCGAACACTTTAAGGGCAGAAATTTACACTATATATTATCAAGTTCATAACTTGTCATATAGCCCTAAATTTTCATAAATCAACTACATTACATGAACTTTCACCTCTAAAATTCTGAAATCATTTCACATATGTCAGATATTACTAGAACAACCACTATAATCCTAGTGTTTATCATTTTCTCACAAAACCCATGAATCACCTTCAATGTGTTCATGAAATTTTCAGAATTTAGGCATGATTTCACATATTGTTGTCTAGGTTTTACTCCTAGACACTATATCATTCCTATTCTACCCAAATAACAAACATGCATCATCAAATTTCAGATTTCCCAATTTCATGAGAATTTCATGTAGAGAATTCTCATCAAATTTTACATACTTTATGATCTCCTTGCAATGGGGATCACTAATCCATGCTCTAATTTCAATTTGGAACAGATTTTGACCTTCAATTTGTGAGATTTAAGAGAGTCTAGGTGTAACACCCTTATTATTATTTAACGGTTTTCGTATAAATTACGAAAATAAACGGGTAGTTATGATTTCAAATACATTGAAAATACGGGTTCATTAAACTTTTTACAGAATTAAAACTATACAACATATCATGTGTGAGTTCGTCATTTAACATAACAACGATACATAGTGCGGAAGCTTATTTCTTGATCGTGTTCGGTTCTTCGTTGTGCTTGATCGTCCGCCGGTGCTAAAATTATACCTGAAACTCATAAAACATGAGTTGGATTAGTCATACGTAACTTAGAACGTATTTAAACGAGTCCGGGAAGTGAAACTGATTAAAATAAAAAATTTTCGCCAAAACAGGGCTTTTCGCGCCACGCGAAGAAACCAGGTTGCTCCCTCGCGCCACGCGAGGGAGACAGTTTTCCAGCAGCTCTGCAGCTCAGTTCAGCTATGCCAGTTTTTACGGAAACGGCCATAACTTCTTCGTTATTGATCCGTTTTACCCGATTCTTTTTCCTACGCGTCCGTAATTTAATCCTCCATCTTATGGAGTTAAAATCCTACATCCAACATAAGAAATTTTGAGACTTATAAGCCTTCGACTCGTTACCTTTTTACCGAATTTTAACCCGTTTATGCATTTTATCAACCAAACGTATTTGTTTGATTCCTATATCTCATACACTTCTTCAAATTAATGTTACCTACCATATTAGGTTCTAATCATAGGTTTATTACACAATTTAAACCCGTTTTCGCTCGTATGCTTATTTTGACCCGTTAAGGGTATTTTAAGCACTTTAAAGCATGAAATCGCTTTCATTTACTTCTAGCACTTCATCACCACATTTCTTATCCTATAATCTCCCACCACAACTGTGTTTATGGCGGGTTTAATGTGGTGATCAATATAAACCAAATTTTACCTCTCGAATCATTATTTTACGGCAAAAACTCAAATAGTGCCATTTGGCTAATATAATACCTCTTTCATGTTCTATACTTATTCTAAGTATTTACCTAGTCATAAAACTCGTTTCCAAACAACCTTTAAGGATCGTTTGTTCCATTTAGCCTACAAGGGCGTTTTGGTCGATTTTAGTCCTTTTATGACTAAGGACTCTCTCTCAAATTATTCAACCAAAATAGCACTTTTAACTACAACATAATTATGCGTACCTGGCCCGGATCAACAAGTAGACCCGATTTATACCTTGTTTTCATTATCACACCATCAATGGTGATGCAATTATCCGATTTGCTAATCGGTCCTGTTAACATAAGACTTGACAACCACATTAGTCGATATTGTCAAATGGTGTTATCATCACCATTCGACCCGTTTGGACTATATGCCCAACATTATTTATTTAATCAAAAACATCATTTTTGATTTCCAATTCATACATCCATCCCATCCCGGATTTTATAACCATACCCTTTTTCTTTTACACTCTTTTCTTACAATTTCAACCCATTTCGGCTTACGCCATGGGTATCCTTTTATCCTTGATTTACATTAGTCGACACTTGACAAATTTCCATATTTCCAATATTATCATTATCACGTTTACAACGTATCGAATAAACGAGTATTCTACATAAGTGTGTAAATTACACTTACCTCGCATCCACGCCACGTTTTTCTTTCCGTAATTATTCCGTTTGACCCGCTCCCTCTTCCAAGCTTTCACCTAGCTTGTTACGCGTCAAACTATTGTCAAACATTTACAAGGCGGTTAAATTAGTCATTAACAATCACGACTATTCCACCTCACTTGTTTTCTATGCCGAAGCTACTATTCGGCTTCATGATTAGTTAACTTAACTTATCTAAAGTTAACTACTTTCAATCACATGTTTACTACATTAAGTCTAAATCAACATAGTATTTAGAACTCTTATCACTTCATATCACGCGTAATTGCCATATCATTCAAATACGCGTTTTCACTCTAAATTCAATACTTTAGTTCTCATTTAGGCATTTTAACAAACACCTAATGTGCATAATTTCACATATTTACTAACTAGTTCATAACTAATTATTTTCACCAAGATTTACATCAAAATCAAACCTCTATGTCTAGTGTTCATGAACTACATCAAGAACTTATATCATAACAATCAATATTCATCAAATTAACACTCTAATCCGAGTGTTCATCATATTGTCAATAAACCCATTTAACACACATATAGGTAATCACCAATTCATTCAAGTCATAGCATCATATGCATGATTTTCATTTAGGATTTCGTTCCTAAGCAAGTATACATCACTAATCTAGCCATAGCTTCTCTAATTCATGCCTAATTCGCGATTAGGATGATTATCAAATTTTTACAACTTCACGAATGTTAGAAATTCAACATACCTCACGATCCCCTTGACTTGGTGATCGTTTCTACGCGTTCATGCATTGATTTGGATCTTGATTCGAGCTTCAATTTAACCAATTTGTTGATCTAGGGTTTTGAGCTCCTTGCTCTTGTCCCTGGTCGTACGCACACACACACACACACACACTAAGTGTGTGTTGTGTTTGATTTTTAGTTTTTTTTATAAATCAAGTTCCTATGTTTGCAACTTAAGTCCCTCTAGTTTGATTAGTTATTAAGTAGGCCATAACCTACTTATTTCTAGTAACATTCCCTCTTATTAACTAGGTTAATTATTCCTAGTTAGCTTACTGGGTTCGGAAAGTCATAACCCGTTTTATTTTAAGTCCCGTTAACTCAGGCTCTTATAAACTTAATTCCTTAAAACTTTGATTCGTTTTTATTTAATATTAGGATTTCTTATTTAAATCCAAATATTTGCCGGGTTATTTTTACTAATAACGGTACGTTACCCGTCTTTTAGTATTAACTGAGTTTAATTACCAAGCCCGTTTTCGGGGTGTTACACTAGGGTTTGAAGGGGAGCTTGGGTTCGCCCCTGTCTCCTGGTCGATCTCAGCAACACAAAACAATTGTGTTGTGAGTTTAATTTTCTTGTTTTATTATTATTAGTTTACATTTAAACACCTTTGGTCCCTCAACTTTAGTTTTTATTCTGTTTTAGCTCTCTAATTACTCATAAGTCATCATCTAACTAGGTTAATATCCTTCCTAGTTAGTTTATGTTTCTTATTTATTTACTACATAATTGTATTAATATAATTTGTGTTTTCGGGATGTTACAGGGGGTTTCTAAAAATCCTAAAAATTGCAATTTAAATTATATAAATTAACTAACACGAACTAGCTTTGGACTTTTACTCAAATGGTGAAGACAGTACCTAGATTGGAATCCTAGTTTGCTTTTTGTAATGATTTTTATTAGGATATTAATTATTATGGAACCGGGATCTTAGAATTCAAAACCTTTCGAGATACTGAGCAAGACCCTCAACCCTTCTCAAGAGACACTTATGGCACCCTAGAGGCCGTTACGAACACCGGTTGGTTAGACGCTCTCTCAAGACATCTAAGGGGTTTGCGAAAGTACCCTACAAGATTCACTCCCTCTCAGGACATAAACCTAGGATAGACTTAGTTTCTTGATTAGACTTGTTAGACAGCAGTCAAAAGGGTTACTCACGAAGCTCCTACCTTGCGATTTAATGACTTAGACCTAACAATAAGCTCGCACCTCACAGCTATTGAGAATTAGTAGAACACTTAATTTATTTGATTACCGAATATTACTTCTAAGGTATATTGCGCATTTTAACCCTAAAGATTAAAAATTTATTACGTGATATAGACACTTACCAAAATCTAAAACCTAGCACAACTCTATTATGTGATAAAGACCGTCACCAAGATTCATGCGAAACAATAAACAATTTTCAAACAACTTTAAGCATGAATATACATCTAATCAATGATAAAGTCGACTACAATTCATAAACAAACCATAAATACTAATTATCCATTATAAAAATCGAAACTTTTGCAAAACCATTCATCCAATCTAGGTAGTTTAAATAAATTAGTCAAGAAACATAATCTTAAAAATCATAAAACAAGGTTTAAAATCTGAATTCATAGACATGGAACAAAGAAAAATAGAAAATAAGAAGAATCGGTAACAAAACCCGGTAATTCCTTGCTCTCCAAGCTTCTTGTTCCACTCCAATGATTCTTGACCCTTATTCCTTGCCAAAGAATTCTTAATTTCGTTCCTCACTGATCACGTCTAAAGCTACCTTCCAGTCAATGTATCCCACGTCTGATGTTGTCTCCTAATTCATCCAATGTTGTGCCTACAATAATCCTCTTCGTGTGTCTCAATAATGATATATATAATATATCTCTTCGTGCTTTCTTTTGTCGCATATGTATCTATCTATACTATATAATAATAATACTTTATAATAAAATAAACTAATAAAATGACACTTATCATTATTCTAGACCATCTACTATTACTTAATTGTAGATAATTACTATTTAATTTAAATTATTAAATTTAATATATGTTTCAAACATTTAAGAAATTACGGATAAAGTTCCATAAATTATCTTATTATTTATCTATATTAATTACTAGGTTATTATTCTAGATCATCTAATCTTACTTAATTGTAGATAATTATTATTTAATTTAAATTGTCAAATTTAATATTTGTTTCAAATATTTAATAAATTACGGATAAAGTTCCATAAATTATCTTATTATTTATTTATATTAACTACCGGGTTAGAAATTATATCTTAATAATTGAAACAAATATCGAGCATTTTTATAACGAGGGTGGAGGGAATGATTTTCTTGCTTAACAAATAATTTATTTATTTAATATATTTAAATACAAGAAGAATAATAACAACATTTATCATACGAATAAATTTATCCAAAAACAACCATCCTCTTAATATGGAACTCAAGTCCATATATTTAAATTTTAAAGCTATATAACTTAATAATTACTAATAATTTATACTTATCTAATTATTTTAAATATTATTTTGTAGCTATAAGTTTATCTAATTGGCTAATTGCTATATGCCTAATCTAAACATTTTAACAATAATTTTAGAACTAATAAATTAAGACTAATGTTATTTAAATAAAACTTGGGTTCACGTTGTGAGAAAGTCGATGATACAGTTTGTCTTCTAATCGATGGTTCAAATGCTTTAATATTTATAAACTTGACAAACATCACAAGTTTTGATCATACATAAAACAAAATTTTGTTCGGATATCAGAAAAGTGTCTTAAAATATCGTTTTATAATTGTTAAATATTCGTTATTAACCATTTGATATTTTATCTACTTAACCCGTGTAATACACGGGGTTATAACCTAGTGTATGTATATATTGTACGTGCGTCCCAGGGTTAATAATAAGGGAATTGGCCTGTAATAATCTCACCTAAACCTTATTGGCCATTAATAATCCCACCTCAGAATATTCCCCCACCAGTTCCACCTTTCACCTATTTTTCCTACAATGATCTCTCGTTAAAAAAACTTAACGGAGTTAAGCTTTTTTCCAAATTACAAACAACTTTTTTAGGCCTTTTGATCAGAACGATGATACGAGTCTATTGATGTAAAACTTACTACGAAATGGTGCTCTAAGTGACTTGATTTTGGTTAATTGGAAATTTAAACACCCGAATTGAAGCGTCGTTTTCATCGTTTGGAGCACCGTTTCGAGATAAGTTTTACATCAATGGACTCGTATCGTCGTTCTGATCAAAAGCCCTAAAAATTTGTTTGTAATTTGGAAAAAAAGCTTAACTCCGTTAAGTTTTTTTAACGGCGGACCATTGTAGGAAAAATAGGTGAAAGGTGGGGGCAATATTCTAAGGTGGGATTATTAGTGGCCAATAAGGTCTAGGTGGGATTATTACAGACCGATTTTCTTTAATAATAAAGGCCTCTTGTTTCTTTCTTGGTCGATTAAAAACATGGTTGCAAAAGTCGCATGGCGCTCCCTAGTCGGTAGACCGGGGAGTTGAGAGTACTCGGCATAGGCGGAGAGTACTCGGGGAGTACTCGGACATGTTAAATTATAAAGAAGTTGGTTTTCGGAAGTTAAATATATGTCAAATAACATAAGTTTACTACTATTTATAACAAAATACGTGAAAATGACATTTATTCTTTTATATGATAGGCATAAAACTTATACTTTATTTTTTTTAAGTTAAACTCGACCTGAATTGACCTACCAGATCCGATTCTGGTCGAGGTTAACCGTGTTTGATCGATTCCGAGTAATTAGATGGAGTTAAGGAAAATCGTCTCGGCACCCAACCTTGTAGCGACTACTCGGAGGGTACTCGGTCTTGGAGACCTTGGGTATGTTTGGCAAAAGTAGCTGGTAGCTGGTGGCTGGAAGCTGGTGGCTGGAAGCTGGTAGCTGTTAGCTGTAGCTGGTAGCTAGTAGCTGTAGCTTTTTAGATATATTTGGTGTTTGGCAGAGTAGCTGGAGCTTTTAATAAAATATATAAAATGACTAAAATGGACATAACTAAAAAAATTTAAAAGTTTGTGCATTAAAAAGTTCATTATATTTAGAGCTTAAAATAGTCATTTTTCCCTAAAAGCTTGTAGCTCGTTTTAAACGCTACTAGTAGGAGCGTTCAACCAAAAACTTCAAGCTCCTAACCTAAAAGCTTCAAGCTTCTTCAACCAAACAAGGCTCTTGTTTTACAACTATGATTAAAAATATCCAAGATTCCATTAGGTTTAAAAAAAAACCCAATATCCACACTTCACGTAAACTAGGATTTTTATCTGCCGCGCGTTGCGGTGGCGTCGAAAGTTAAAGTAACTCGTATTTATACTATATATTTGACCCAACTCTTTACTTAAAAAATTACATCGCCATCGAATGTAAACGTTGTATATTTGACCCGACTTGCTTTCAAATACAGTTTACGAACGTACACAAAATAAGTAGAACATAGATAAAAAAAAATTATAATAATTTGTCCACGTTGCGGTGTAAAGTCGTAAAAGTCATTTAAACCAAAGGGGGTGTCAAGTTATTAAGTAGAAAATGTAAGAAGGTCAAAGTTGTCAATTACTGAAAGTTAGAAGTGAATGCGCAACTTACTTAAAGATAAGGGTTAATAGTGTTTCATGTCAAAAAATTAAGGGTGTAAAGTGGAAAAACTTGAAAGCGTAAGGGCCTTTTTTGTTGGTTCAAAACTTTGAAGAAAAAAAATAAAAAAGTCAAAAACTTGAGGGTTAAAAAAGAAATATAAATAATAAATTAGTAATTACAAACGTAAATCACGATCTATATATACAGACTCCTTTCTTGCAAATCAAGCCTACCTATTTTGACTCAAACTCTAATTCCTTTGACCGACTCAATCATATGTATAACATTTGTATTTAATATTATATAAATTTGTTGGACATCATGCCTTCCATTGGTACATTGAATTTATAATCATATGGCCCATGTGGCATCAGTAGTCAACTTCAAAATTAATATGGCAGCCACTAATATTTCGTAAAAAATGGGACTCTAATAATATCGCAGCCTTTGTTAGATAAGATAGAGATAGCGGGCTCGGCCTACTCACAAAAAATAGCTGCAATTTTAATTCGGTCTCTGGCGGTCTACTTTACTCAACTAGTTGGATATTTCTTTATTATTCTTTTTCACTCCATTTGCACCAGGACCTGGCAAAACACAAAATAATATAATATAATACTAAAACTAAATAAAAACAAATAAAAATTATACAAAATTTATACAATTTACACGAGACAAATATGTGTATTTTACCCCACATCATGGACCCCCTTCTAGGCAGCGGTCACCCTCAACCCGTTGGTCTCAGTCGCAGGTATACAGTTCTCGCGGGGTTGGTTTAAAGTTTTAATAGTAGTTTATGAATAATGGGTTCAAGCGATTTCTTATTCTCAGTCGGGCCAGTCATTCACGACCAATCCATGGAGTAATACTAAACTTGAATCAGGTTCTCGCAGGATCTATACACTGAACGAGACATAGAATTACCCAACCACCCTTCTAACCCCCTTCCAAGTAGTTAACGTGCTTTATATAGACCGTAAAGACACGAATATGTGAATAAACGACATATGAAGAATGGTTAAGTAGATTCGTCTTCAATATAAAAAACTAATTATTAAAGTCATTAATACATACCCAATAAAAAAGTTGCTAAAGATTGAAATCATAAAAGAAAATACATAAAAGATATGTCTTCACCAAGTGATGCAAGAGTTTAGCCAAGCATGACCTTTGTTTGACAAAGACTCTTACTATCAATCTTCCCGAGAACTACAAACACACTCTAAAAGATGGAAAATGGATGATGATGGTGGATGATGGGATGAGTTGAAGTGAAACCAAGCATCCCTATTTATAGCTGAAAACAGAACGTCCACCACGGCCCGTGCCCGCCTGGCACGGCCCTGTGGCCATCAGTCTCTCTCTTCTACATTAACTGCAGTGCCAAAGTTGTACTAACACGGCCCCGTATGTCAATGGCACGGCCCGTGGCCAATGTACTTGTTGTACTTCTTCAGATTCTGGAAATCCAAGGTGCTGTTTGTTTTTTCTGCAGGAAAACCTCTTCTGCTGCAGGCCACATCTGCAGACATCTGCAGGAGAAGAGGTGGACCAAATGTCTGCAGTCTGCAAGGAGAAGAGGGTTAGTTTTTTTTATATAAAACCTCTTCACCATAAACACACACACAACACACTGATCTCTCTACTCTCTCTCTACAATCTGCACCACCGCCATCATCATCATCGCCACCACTTCACCACCGCCACCACTTCACCACCGTCATCATCACCACCACTTCACCACCGCTATCATCATCATCACCGCCACACACTGATCTCTCTCTACTCTCTCTACTCTCTCTCTACTCTCTCTCTCTAACAGATCGATTTAGGGTTTCGGAGGTGGGGGTTTCGGAGGTGGAGGTGGTGTCGATGGAGGTGGGGGTTTCGGAGGTGGAGCAGGGGTGGTGATGATGATGATGATGGTGTCGGCGGAGGTGGGGGTTTCGGGGGGGTTTGTTTCCATCGATGATGATGGTGTGGGCGGAGGTGGCGGAGCAGGGGTGGAGCAGTGGTGGTGGTGATGATGATGATGATGATGATGATGGTGTCGGCGGAGCAGTGGGGGTGTCGGCGGAGCAGTGGGGGTTTTGGGTGATGTCGATTTGGGGCAGTGGTGGTGGTGGCGGAGCAGTGGTGGTGGTGGCGGAGCAGTGGTGGTGGTGATGATGATGATGATGGTGTCGGCGGAGCAGTGGTGGTGGTGGCGGAGCAGGGGCGGAGAGGGGTGGAGGTGGTGCCAAGAAGAGGTAAGAAGCTTTGTTTTATGTCTTCCTCAGGAAGAGGCCGGAGAGAGGTAAAAAACACTTCTAAAAAAAAAACAAACAAACACTCTTCTGAGGCTAAACCTCTTCCCGCGTCTGCACGGTGCAGACAGAAGAGGCCAGGAAGCTCTTTTTGAAAAAAACAAACACCACCCAAGAGTTGACCACGCCCCGTGTTGCTTTAGCCCGGCCCCGTGTTGAGCTTGGAATTTGTCTTTTGTTGTTGTCTCTTTCTGCTGCAGTGAATTCTCACCGGGCACGGCCCGTGCTAGGTGAGCATGGCCCCGTTCCAGAGCTTCTATTTTTGTTATTTCTGGGGTTTGGATGTGGATGGGGGTTCGGCAAGTTGCGTCAATCCTTCTTCATTGCATTTTATGTTGGTTTTTGCTATCTGTTTGCTTCTTTTGTTCGTTTAAGCTCTTTTAGCCCTGTTTATTAAAAAGGAACAAAGAAACTAGCTTTTTCCAACATTAGTACTGAAAAATTGTTGATTTTATGTCGTATTTGATGTAATTTATATGTTGTATTTTAAGAATATCAACAACCTAAACACGTGACATAGCATGTTGTTAAAAAAAGAAGACACTTAAATATAATTTTTCAAAATTTCAAACACCGAAAGGTGTTCAAGAGGCCCTGCTCGACTATGCTATGCTTTACGGGGAGGACTTTGAACACCTTTCGTTATTTGAAATTTTGAAAAATTATATTTAGGTGTCTTTTTTTTTAATAACATGTTGTCACGTTTCTAGGTTGTAATATTAAGTTATGTTGTAATGTTTTATGTTATATTTCTAATTTTTAAGTTATGTTGTAATATTTTATGTTATAATGTTATATTAAATAAATATAAATATTTGATAGAATTAAAAAGACATGTGTGGAGTCAGCCGAGTAATGGGAAAAGTCAGCCAAAGTATGAGGAGTCCGCCAAGCCGTTGGGAAGAGTCAACCGAGCCAATGGGAGAAGTCTGCCAAGTATATTGGAGGAGTCTGCCAAGCCAATAGGAGGAGTCTGCCAAGTATATGGGAGGAGTCGGTCGTCGACTCATCAGCTTTGTCGGACACGTGTAAGCTCCTCAATCATGGACTCTTCAAGTTTAGAAACGGACGCATCCCATGTTGCAGGAGTCTGTCGAAGGGCGCATGAGGATGACATTTTATTTATGAATTCTATTGGGACGGCAGAGTTTCAATAAGATCATAATTCTTTCGATATTAACAAAATATGATCACTGGCCATATCGAAAGTACAAAATATAATAACCCTTATTATAAGCCATCCAACAACAATGTTGATATAAAATGAATACACCACATATGTAAAATGAAAGAAAAATAAAGGTAACAGATAAGGAAGGGATCATGGAGCCAAAGGGAGCACTTCATGGAGTTTCACTCCCGGTTCCAAATGTACAAGAACTAGCTAAGGAACCACTTACGACTTACGAGGGTTCCATCACGGTATATTCGCCCCGATCAAGACTCTCCGATCATATCATCCCTGCCGTCTTCAAGGCCTCAAGTACCCGTCATTGATATGGAGCGCTTATCATCTCCTGATTATGTTCATTTGGAAGTCGAAAAACTACACCTCGCTTGTAAAGAGTGGGGCTTCTTTCAGGTACTTGTATGGTATGGTTCACATATACTGACTTAAACATGATTTTCTAGAAATTTTAATTAGTCATTGAACACAACAGTTGATAAATCACGGGGTGAGTTGTTCATTGTTGAAGAAACTAAAGGAAGAAACACAGGAATTCTTTAATTTGCCGTTAGAGGAGAAACAAAAGTATGGGCAAAAGCCGGGAGATCTTGAAGGATTTGGACAAGCTTTTGTTGTTTCAGAGGAGCAAAAGCTAGACTGGTCTGACATGTTCAGCATCGTTACACTTCCTTCTCATCTTCGAAAGCCACACTTGTTACCTAAGCTATCTCACCCATTCAGGTAGGGCTGTAAACGAACTGAACGAACACGAACGAGGCCTTGTTCGTGTTCGTTCGTTAAGGAAATAAATGTGTTCACGAACGGTTCATGAACACTTACCGAACGAGATTTTATGTTCGTGTTCGTTCATTAAGGAAATGAGCGTGTTCACGAACGGTTCACGAACACAAGCGAACACAAATAAATTTGGCGAACGCGATGAAGGATAAAGGTGGATGGCCTAGAGAGTAGCACTAGAACTTGAATCCCTTATTGTGGAACGGAGGTAGATCATATACGTCGATGTAAATAATGAGAAAAGAAAGATAAATGGTGCATAAACAAGGTGAAAGAGAGGTTCCTAGTTTAATGAGTTAAATGCTTGGTTGGTCTCTGTGGTTTTCAAAAATTGCAGACTTGGTCCCAATGGTTTACTAATTACACGCGTGGTCCCTGTGGTTTTCAAAAATGCACTCGGTTGGTCCCCAGCCCTAACTTCAGTTAAATTTCTCAGTTAAGTCCATGTTAAATGACCAAAATACCCTTTCTTATTAACTCTCTTTATAATCTGCATCATCTTTATAATCACGCACATCATCTTCTCCATCATTTCTCTGCTTTTCTATGGAGAAACCCTAACTCACCACACAAAACTCCATGTCTCTTCCTCAGCTCCGGTGACCGGAGATTCCGATGGCTGGTTATGCTCCGGAAACTACACCCTGCATCCCCTTCATCTCTCTATGCCTTGTCTCTCTCGGTGAGCAGGTGAAGCCGCACCCCATACCCCTCGAAAACCAAGATAGCCGCCGTGTGCGGCGACGGGATCAGAGAAAAGGGAGCAGAGAGAGGCGATGATGATGAGTTTCTAATTGTCTGAGTGAATCGGTGGTTGAGATATACCAAGTCTTGGCAGATCTGAGCCTCTAATTGTCTGTACCGATTGTTTCTAATTGTCTGAGTGAATCGGTGAGTGAATAAAAGGGGCGATGATGATGATGAGTTTCTAATTGTCTGAGCCTCTAATTGTCTGTACCGATTGTTTCTAATTGTCTGTACCAAATCTGATGATGAGTTTCTAATTGTCTGAGTGAATCGGTGAGTGAATAAAAGGGGCGATGATGATGATGAGTTTCTAATTGTCTGAGCCTCTAATTGTCTGTACCGATTGTTTCTAATTGTCTGTACCAAATCTGAATGATGAGTTTCTAATTGTCTGAGTGAACCGGTGAGTGAATAAAAGGGGCGATGATGATGATGAGTTTCTAATAAAAGGGGCGATGATGATGAGTTTCTAATTGCCTGTACCGATTGTTTTTTTTACAGATCTGAGCCTCATTCTATTCAACGAAATTGATTTTATTTATTCACGGAATTGAGTCTTGGAACTGTCATTCAATTGATTTAGGCTGAATTTTTGATTGGAACTGTCATGTGGTTTTTTTTATTTATGAGTTAAATCCTTCGTTGACATCTTTTGGCTCTGGCTGATGAAGATGATGATGGTGTGGGTTTGTGATGAAGATGATGATGGTGATGAAGATGATGCAGATGATGAAGATGATGCAGATGATGATGGAGATGAAGATGGTGATGGTGATGAAGATGATGCAGTGGGTTTTGTTAATAAACAAGGGTATTTTGGTCATTTAACATGGACTTAACTGAGAAATTTAACTGAAGTTAGGGCTGGGGACCAACCGAGTGCATTTTTGAAAACCACAGGGACCACGCGTGTAATTAGTAAACCATTGGGACCAAGTCTGCAATTTTTGCAAACCACAGGGACCAACCAAGCATTTAACTCTAGTTTAATTGTTAGGGTAATGATATAAATAAAAGTTTAATAGTATAAAAAGTATAGATAAAATATATGAAAATATAAAAATCTTTAATTAAAACACGAACATAAACGAACGCAAATGAACGAATGTTCACGAACACCTTACCGAACGTTCACGAACACAATTGAACGAACGAGACCTTTGTTCATGTTCGTTCATTTAACTAATCGAACGGAATTTCTTGTTCATGTTCGTTCGTTTATTAAACGAACGAACATAAACGAACTTCCCGCCGAACGGTTCACGAACTGTTCGCTGAACGTTCGGTTCGTTTACAGCCCTACATTCAGGTTATGCCCCCACCCTCATATCTCTGTGTGTGAATATCTCCTATATTTTCTTTGATTAGAACTGGTGCTAAACATCCGTGCGTTGCGGCGGTTCAAAAATAAGCATGACGCGATGGTAATTACAATCAGGGGCGGACCTAAAGAAGGTCCAGATGTAGCCAGGGGCGCAGCTTAGGCATAGCCCGAGGGGGCGCCCGACCCCCCCGAACTTTTCGATCCGTAGTGTTATGAATAGTACTTTCGTATAGAAATTTTTTAGGTATATACGTTTCCGCCCCCCCGGTTTCGGAAAATTTGGGGGGGGGGGGGGGGGAAGCTTCGCCAATGGATGTAGCACGGGCTATGACTCAACTTTTTTTCGGTAGTGTAAAATATTTTTTCGATTTTTATACTAAGGACAACTCTAAACAACTACGAGGACACCCCTCAAAAATTTTTTTACAAACCAATAATAAGCCCAGTTGGTGATAATGATACAAACCCAAATAATAAGCGCAAATAACTAAATAATAGCACACTAAATAACCAAATAATAGCCCAAATAACTAAAAAAATTCAAAATTGAAGCTTGTCAAGACGGATTTACGCAATCGAATCGACCCGGAATTTTTGAACAATGCTACGGTTTGCGCGGTCGAAAAGAATTTTTTACTTTATTTTATTTTTTTTTATTTTTTTTAATATTGTATGATTGCACGGTAAAAAAAAATTAGGATATCCCTAAATTAATTTTCTAATTCCGTCACTAATTACAATGTTACACAAATGAGCGTTAAAGAAACACTAAATTTTAGCATTTCAAAAGTTATTTAGTAAAACAACAAAATAACTTAGAAGCATAAAAAATATATTTTGTTAAATGAGTGCACACCCACGCCTGCCTAAGTTTTTGTTTAATATTTGCCACATCTCCTTCCAAGCCTATGATATAGATATAGATATATTTACAAATAACTAGACTGTTTTCATAGTGCGGCGACGACACCTTAGTTGTTTATAGCTGACACACATTATGTGATACGTTAACTATATGAAAACATGTGCTTTGACGTATCTGATCTAACTCAATTTAACGTATCTAAGAATTGTGGTTACAATGTACGATAATGACTTTAACGTGTGCTGCCCGCACACGCCATTACGTGTTTTTTACCTTGTTACACGCGTTACGTTCGTGATATTAACGTCTTAGACATAGATAAAAAGAGAGTATGTCTCGGTGGTTGCGGTGTATAGTCGTAAAAGTAATTTTGGCATTAACGTGGTTAGGCATAGATAAAACAAAAGTATAATATAATGTGTCGCACGTTGCGGTGTAAAGTTATAAAAGTAATTTAAACAAAATGAAGTGTCAAGTTATTAAGTAGAAAAGTTTGGAGGGCCAAAGTTGTCAATTATCAAAAGTAAGAAGTGAATGTGTAACTGACTTGGAGAAGAGGTGGTAGTTGTGAAAGTTTGGGGGTATTTTGGTCCTACTAGTGAAAGTTTGGGGTGTTATGGTCCTATGTTGAAAGTTTAGGGGTGTTTTAGTCGGTGACAAACCTTTTGTTTTAGGCTCAAACTATTGGCAAACCCAAATTGCCTATTTGCACACTTTAGGGTTTAAGTACGAAGCTGTGTACAAGTCCGCGACATATAAGGTTGCATCAAAATCAGTTTCTGACTTGTGTCAGTTCTGGTCTGGCTGCTCCTATACGCCGCGTATAGGACTATATGGGGCATATATAAAAGATTTTTTTTACAAACATTTTATAAAATATTAATCGTTTCAGCAAAGTTTTATAAAAAAAGTAAGTTTTCTATTTTAAATGAATAAAAAATAAGTATTTTTTACGAACATTTTTATACAAAATTATTTTTTTTATACGTTAGTACACCTATCCTATCGTATAGGTCCCGTATTGTCCTCATATAAGCCTATAAGTGTGATATCATATCGTATCGTATAGTGTAGTATAGGTCTTGTATAAGGCTCATATATGCATATAGGTGTACTATCGTATAGTATAAGTCTTGGATAGGCCTCGTATAGGACTATAGGGTACGATACAACACCCGTATAGGCCTATAAGTGTAGTATAGATCCCCCATAGGATTATAGGTGTAGTTTAGGTCCCGTATAGTCCTATAGGCATATACAAGACCTATAGGGGACCTATACGAGACTTATACTACACTATACGATACGATACAACACCCGTATAGGCCTATAGGTGTAGTATAGGTCCCGTATAGGACTATAGGTGTAGTTTTGGTCCCGTATAGACTTATAAGCATGTACAGGACCTATACAAGAGTTATACTACACTATACGACATGATACTATATGATACGATACTATAGAATATGATGCAACACCCGTATAGGCCTATAGGTGCAGTATAGGTCTCGTATAGGACTATAGGTGTAGTTTTGGTCTCGTTTAGGCCTACAAGACCTATAGAGGACGTATATGAGAATTATACTATACTATACGATACGATACGATACTATACGATACGATACAATACGATACGATACTATAGGATACGATACAACACCCGATAGGCCTATAGGTACAGTATAGGTCCCGTATAGGACTATAGGTGTAGTTTTGGTCCCGTATAGGCCTATAGGCCTACACAAGACCTATACGAGACTTATACTAAACTATACAGTATGATACTATACGATACGATACTATAGGATACGATACAACACCTGTATAGGCTTATAGGTGCAGTATAGGTCCAGTATAGAACTATAGGTGTTGTTTTGGTCCCGTATAGGCCTATAGGCTTATACAAGACCTATACAGGACCTATACGAGACTTATACTACACTATACGATATGATACTATACGATACGATAGTTAACAATGTTTTTAAAGTACTTATTATAAAACTTTGCTAAAACGATATATATTGTATAAAAGTGTTTGTAAAAAAAAACCTTATATATGTCGCATATAGCCCTATATGTGGCGTATATGAAGGGCAAAAAAGACCATTTTACCTCTTGTTTGGGGGCTATACGCATCCCAAACCAAGGGTAAAATGGTCACTCTTGTCCTTCGTATACGCCATATGCAGCGTATATAAAGGTTTTTTTTACAAACAATTTTATACAGTATTTATCGTTTTAGTAAAGTTTTATAATAAGAACTTTTTAAAAAAATAAATAAAAAACATTGTTAAGTATCGTATCATATAGTATACTATAGGTCTCGTATGGACCTATGGATGTAGTATCGAATCATATATTGTAGTATAAGTCTCGTATAGACCTATATGTGTAGTATAGTATCATATCATGTCTTATCTTATCATATCGTATAGTGTAGTATCGTATAGTATTGTATAGGTGTAGTATAGGTCCAGTATATAGGCCTATAGGTGTAGTATAGGTCCCTATAGGACTATAGGTGTAGTTTAGGTCCCATATAGGCCTATATGCCTATACAAGACCTATAAGAGCCCTATACGAGACTTATACTACACGATACTATACTATGCTATGCTATACGATACGGTACGGTACGATACGATACTATAGGATATGATACAACACTCGTATAGGCCTATAGGTGTAGTATATGTCTAATTAGGACTTTAGGTGTAGTTTAAGTCCCATATAGGCCTATACAAGACCTATAAGGGACCTATACGTGATTTATATTACACTATATGATACGATATGGTATCATATTACTATACGATTTGATACGATACGATGCTACATCCATTATACGAGACCTATAATCCTATAGGAGGCCTATACGGGACCTATACAAGACTTATGCTACACCATATGATACGATACAATATTATACTACACCTATAGGCCTATACGAGACTCATACGATACAATACGACACGATACTACACATATATGCCTATACAGGACCTATACTACACTATACGATACGATACGATACGATACGATATGATATGATATTATACTACACCTATAGGCCTATACGAAACTTATACTACACTATATGATACGATACTACTTCCATAGGCCTATACGAGATGTATATTACACTATACGTTAGAATACTTAACAATGTTTTTTTCAAAAAAAAAAAATACTTATTATAAAAGTTTGCTAAAAGGACAAATATTGTATAAAAATGTTTGTAAAAAAACCCCTTATATACGCAGCGTATATAAAGTGGCAAATCCCCATTTTAGCTGTAATTTGGGTTTGTACGTGGATCTTTCCAGGGGTATTCTGGTCATTATAGCATTAATATACGTCATGTACAGTGTTGTACGTCGGGTATATTTCTTTTTTTAAATCCTTTTATTAGTTATGTTTTATAATAAATATTAATATTAATAACAATAATAAATATATACACGGTGTACAGGTTTGTAAGCGGTATGTAAGACATGATGTGAATCAGAGATTCTTTTGGAAATTGGAAAAACGTGACTATACGCCGCATACAGACCCGTACGGGGCATATAAATGGGTCTCAATGGGTGTACAAATAGGCAATTGGGTGTGCAAATATGTAGTAAATAAATTCCATTTACAGATGATAATTAAATAATAACTAACAACTATAGAACTGTAAAATGTGTGCATATGAAAAAGTCATGGTTGCAAAAGTTGCTAGGCGCTCCCTAATCGGTTGAGCGGGGAGTTGAGAGTACACGGCCTAGGCGGAGAGTACTCTGGGAGTACTTGAACATACTAAATTATAAGGAAATTAGTTTTTGGAAATTAAATATATGTCAAATAACATAAATTTACTAATAATTATAACAAAATACGTGAAAATGATATTTATTCTTTTAATATGATAGACATAGAAATTATGTTTTATTTTGTTTAAAGCCAAACTCGGCCTGAGTTGACATACTAGATCCAATTATGGCCGAGGTTGATTGCGTTTGATCGATTCCAAATAATTGGGCGGTGTTGAAGAAAGTCGCGTCGGCAACCTACCTTGGAGCGCTTACTCGGAGAGTACTCGGACTTGGAAACCTTCTTTTACAACCATGGAAAAAGTTAATCTATTATCGTTTTAAAAAATGGAAAAGAAAGTGAAAATAACTAAGACGTGAATATGAATTAATTAACTCGACTCGGTTTGCACTTGTAAAATAAAGTTATGCGTAACAAGCAAATGAGTTATATATCACCGGATATGGTATAGTTCTCTCGAAATACATAGAAAACATATTCAATATTCAATGAAATAAAAAAAAACTTTTGCAGTCCATCGACTGAACAATATTAATGATTTTCATTGAACAACAACCAAATATGAGATTTAAATTAAAGCTCCTAATTAATCTTATAACTAACACAGACAAGCCATAGAAGAATACTCAAAAGAAGTTGAGAAGGTAGCCTTAAAAACACTAATTTTCATGGGAAAAGCTTTGAAGATGGAGGATGAAGAAATGAAAGTATTGTTCTCCGATGGACTCCAAACGATTAGAATGAATTACTATCCTCCATGTCCACAGCCCGAACAAGTCATAGGCTTTACTCCTCATGTTGATGGTAGCGGGGTCACTTTCCTTCTTCAAGTGGATCAAGTAGAAGGTCTTCAAATAAAAAAAGATGGTGTTTGGATCCCGGTTATACCACATCCTAATGCTTTCGTTGTTAATATCGGGGACGTCATACAGGTAACTTAATGTTTTTTTTTCTCTTGAACATAGTAGGTCGAAATTAACATTGTTTAATATTATCAGATGTGATGTATGTTCGATTGGACATTGACATCTTGGTAACTTTCAGATTGTATCCAATGGAGAATACAAAAGCATTGAGCATCGGGTAGTCATGAACGCAGAGAAAGAAAGGATATCCATTGCCACATTTATAAGCCCGAATTTGGGCATGGAGATAGGACCCTCGCTAAGCCTCGTTACTCCTGAGACACCGGCAAGGTTTACAAGGATAGGTTTTGGTGATTTCTTGAAAAACTACTTATCTAGGGAACTTAAAAGCAAAAGTAACATTGACCAATACTACATATAACGTTTTTCTACCAATTAAGTGTGCAATACATTATTAAATTACATGTGTTGTGTTAAGTTTGTATCAGAAACTGTCACTGTTAATCTAGACTATGGTCGTCAACTCCTCTTAATGAAATTTGATTCCCAAAGCATTTGTGGGAATTTATGGATTCCCGTAGCCTCTCAATATATGTTTGCAAGAATCAATTTATGTTCGTAAAAAAGGCATTTTAGTTACAGATTAGAAAGTTATAAGGGTTTTTCATAAAACAAGTAAAATTCAGAGACTTATCCATGAAATCATAAAAGTTAATAAGGGTTTATCTCAAGATTACACTAGCATGTTCTTTTAACTTGCTGGGGTCAAGAAAAATATCTCCACTTCCAGACATACAAGTATACAACAACATATTGCGACTACAAAAACCGATTAGACCATTTATTAAATATTTTAAATACCAAATAAAGCTATAAAACTCGATCACATGTCTTAAAAAGTTATTGTATCCGCAAGATGCTTTAAAGGAATACTAGCATTCACAATAGCACAACATGATTCATCTATTGCATAAACGCTTGTACGTCATACCATCATCATACCCTATAGAAAATAAGTACTTAAACATATTAATATATTATACAGGAAAAAATCCATATTTACCTTGTAACTTCCACATTTTAGCGAGCAAAATGAACAAGTATAATCTTCAGTACATGCAAAATGTAAAACATGTTTCCAATCAAGAAAAGATGAAACCATCATAAGGTTTAACTGCGAAGAAGCTGATTAAATTATAGCACGAAACTTCAGGCAGCAAGAAACAAAACATTATATTCCTTAAACAAGAAGTATCTTGTGTCCTGTGCAGCCTATCATTGTAGTATTTGAAGTTAAATATCAAACTAAACAAATGAAAACAATAAATCGCAAACAATTTTACCTTAGAACGGAAAACAACAAAAAATCACCGGAGATAAACAAGTTCAGAACGTACCCGCGACGGATTGTGACTGGTGGGTGTAGTGTGACAAAGATGACTGGGGATTATGGGCGGCCAACAGTATTAAACAAGCTCCATCATTTATTGAACTGTAAAAACCCTAATTTCAAGATACAAATTCTTTCAAAAGAATTAAACAATGTCCACAACTAGTTGAATCATGGAAATCCTAAATTGAAAAAAGAACTATTTACTATGATGAAAATTGGTCGTACCTGAGGATGAATTCGAGATCAAAATTAAACAATTAGGCAACACAAATTGAATCATGGAAACTGTATGAGAACCCTTGGCCTGCTCCCCTCTTTTCATATCCTTATCCTTTTCTCCCGCCCCTTTCTTTGTAATGCGTATAAATGCCAGAATGGATGAAAGTAAACGATTCAATTACCAATTGTCCGGGGGTTACTGAGATAAGGATAAAGGTGGAATTGGTGAAACCATTTTATAGATTAATTTACTAATTTATCCTTGAAGTGTCTTAAAATGTTGAGCACTTTCCCATTCTACCCCTCTAAAATGTGTTGCATTCCTTTGTATATGTTGCTTCAAAGCTTGTACGCATTGTAAAAATACATTCTTGTTCATCACATATGCTTTATATAGTTATATAGATATATAGATAATGTATACCATATATTTAAGTTTTTTAATATGAATAAAATTAATAGTATGAACCTTAATAAGAGTGTATAGTAATTTTGTCCTAAAATAATTAATATGAGAGAATGGCTAAGAATTTAGAATGACATGCACATTTCTACGGCTTTAATTGTGCCTCTCTTCTGAAAAATCTGAAATCGTTCCCTCCTATAACTTTTCTTTCACATCCATTAACCTTTACTTAAATATGCAAAATTATTAAAGGTACCCATGCTTAGTCATTTGTACGGAGAGCAAATATGCTTGCACATAGATAAACAACACAAATAACTCACAAGAGAATATTGCAAATTAATAGTTGGTGGTGCATATTTTGTGTATCCGCCACTGTGCGAATAAGCTAGATAGAGCGTGTGTTGAATATTGTATAGTTTAGTATGAAAACGGGCCGGATTTGTATGTATCAAAGCCCTTTCGCACGAATGAGCGTTTCGTGCGAAAGGAGCCATTAGCCCTCTCACACGAGAGGAGCCCTCTCGTCCCAGGTGGTTTCGGACAAATGGGCATTGCCTATAAATATAGGACTTGGGCTCCTCATTTCATAAGTTTTGGAGTTCCCAAAGGGGAACGCTGGCGAAATTTCTCTAGAATTTCGCCAGCTTGTAAAATATGTAAACTCTTTCGGTATGAATGAAGCAAGCATTCAACCTATGATATTCGGCTTCTACTCCTTTCTTATCAATAATATTCTACCGAATCGGTTCTATCGGGGCCAAAACTCCATCAAACCCGCCGGATCCTGGACTATCAATTGGTATCAGAGTTACGGTACTGATTCAATCGATCTAACAGTTGATTGAATCACCTACGCTCATGAATTTTAGATTTTTAGGGGGTTTAGACGTAAAACATCAAATAAACATCAAATTGAAGGTCAATTCATGGATGGATTTTAAAATTGAAGACATCATTAGGTTCGTAATTGATTTTCGCACATATCTGTGAAGTTTCATCATAAAATTCGCAGAAATAAAGATTCTGGATCGAAAAATGTGATTGGGAATGTTCATGAGATTGGATCAATTGCTTTCGCGTGAAAGTGCTCTCCCATTCGCACGAGAAGGCCTCTTGGACGAAAGGAGATTCCCCATTCGTTCCAAAATTAGCCCATTCGCACGAATGGGTCAAATGCCTAAAAAGGCATTTTTTGATCGCAATGACAAGATCGGTGATTGAAAAAAAAATTCGAATTTTTAACGACCAAGATGGGTTGTTCGAGGACACTGTCCGGAGCTTCAGAGAACACATTTGATGATGCGATCACAGATTGTGGAAATTAGTGGGGTAGTCATGATACCTATGCAGAATGATTATCATCTGGATTAGCTGACTATTAATGGGCCATAACGAAAAATCTGCAATGATGAAAAACTGACTTT
The DNA here is from genome assembly GCA_030545235.1 of Helianthus tuberosus. Lineage (NCBI taxonomy): Eukaryota > Viridiplantae > Streptophyta > Magnoliopsida > Asterales > Asteraceae > Helianthus > Helianthus tuberosus. The sequence goes on along the minus strand of JARYGA010052637.1, from coordinate 9,850 downwards.
TGGGGGCCAAAATGACACATTTTCGGCATAGTCGAGTTTTTCAGAGATAAGAGAGGACTGAATTGCTCAATTTGAGGGGAATTCAGTGATAAGATGTCAGAATTTGCAAAAATGAGGGGGAATAAAATTTTTATAGAAAATATTGAAATTCCAGTATTTTTGAATTTTTAAATGTTTTTGTATTACATTTTCTCCCCCTAAAATTAAAAACATTTTAAAAAGAAAAACGACAAACCGATGCAGATTACGTCTCAGCGTCCTCCACCTTGGAATCACCTTCGACAATTTCACCCCTGATGACAAAAGGCTCATACCGTTAAGTTTCAAAAGATATTGAAATTTTGATCTATCAAACGGTTTTGTGTAAAAGTCAGCTTTTTGTTTATCGGTTTGGATCTTATCAATTCTAATCAACTTCTTTTCATAGCAATCATGAACAAAGTGAAGTCGAATTACAATATGTTTTGTCTTAGAGTGATGGATAGGGTTTTTAGTTATATTAATTGCAGCCTCATTGTCTACGAAAATAGGCGTGTTCAGAAATTGCAGACCATAGTCTCTCATCTGCTGTTGAATCCACAACATCTGTGAACAACAGCTGCTAGCCAAGACGTACTCAGCTTCGCAAGTAGAGAGAGCGATCGTAGTGTGTTTCTTACACTGCCATGTTACCAGTCTAGTTCCGAAGAACTGGCAGCCTGCTTTGGTAGACTTTGTGTTTAGTTTGCAGCAACCATAATCAGAATCTGAGTATCCCGTCAGGTTGAATTTGTCGTTCTTTGGATACCACAAGCCAAGACTTGGAGTCTCACAGGATTCTTTTGACGATCACCCTGTGAGATTCTCTCGGACTAGATTGATAGCGAGCTGCGAGGCATATGGGATACATAATGTCTGGTTGAGATGCCATTAGGTACATGAGGGACCCTATCATTGACTGGTACAAAGTCTCGTCGACTTTATCCCCCCGGGATCCGGATGGATGCCGTGATTGAGCGCTAATGGTGTGGTTATATGTAAAGTTCCCGTCATGTTGTATTTCTCCAACACATCGTGAACATACTTCATTTGGTGAATGAAGATTCCTCCAAGCAACTGATCAACTTGTAAGCCTAAGAAGAACTTCATCTCGCCCATTGAGCTCATCTCGAACTTGAGTTTCATGACCCGTTCAAAGTCTTTGCACAATGCGTCGTTCATCGAACCAAAGATTATATCATCCACGTATATTTGTACGATCAGCAAGTGCCCATCATCTTCTTTGGTGAAGAGTGTTGCATCTACTTTGCCGTGAGTAAAACCATTCCTCAATAGGTGTTGAGACAAAGTCTCGTACCAGGCTCTTGGGGCTTGATGCAACCTGTATAAGGCTTTATCTAGCAAGTAGACCTTGTGTTTGTGAACTGGATTGGTAAAGCCTGGTGGCTGGCCGACATACACCTCTTCTTTCACTTTTCTATATAGAAATGTTGACTTGACATCAAGCTGATAAACCTTAAACCCTTTCCAAGAAGCAAAAGCAAGGAAAATGTGAATCGCCTCGAGCCTAGCAACAGGAGCATAAACCTCAGTAAAGTCGATGCCCTCTTGCTGGATAAAACCTTGAACTACTAGGCGAGCTTTGTTTCTGACTATCACTCCTCTGTCGGCTCTTTTGCACTTTAATACCCATTTTGTTTTTATCATTCTTTGACCCTCGGGCAAATCAACTAGCTTCCAAACTCCGAGCTTCTCAAATTGATTCAGCTCCTCTTGCATTGCATTTACCCATATTCTTCGGTAAGCGCCTCTTTATACGTTTTTGGCTCAACCTGTGAAATAAAGCACTTAATTGAGAAATCAGTTTGTAAAGGAGCTACTTTAGTATAAAAACATGATAAGCCCTGATCAATTATCGGGTTCGGACTCCTGATTAGAGTTCTCCAATAATATACTCCTCGGGGTGATAAGATAGTGTCCTTGGTATCACTTCATTAGGAACTATCACCTCGTCTTCCAGATTTGAAATGTTTTGTTCCACATCCTATTGGACTTCGTCTGTTTGACCATCAATATGGATCTGCTCCCCCTCAGAATCAGATTCTCCTCTGTCGAACAAAGGACCATCAGAGCCTGAATTATTTGATTCATCAAACACCATGGCATTCTCTACTGGTTCAACTGTTTCTGTGGTCTCAGTTTGATCTCCTGTTTGAGTGTTACTTGGGCCTGCTTCCGCATCATGAGTTCCACCTTGTTGTTGTGTAACCACGATAGGTCTTGGGACTTGCTCATGAGAGGATGACTGATGTTGCTGAAATAGCATTACCAGTTCTTCTTCAGTTGATTCCTCTGGAAGCTCAAACAATTTCCATAAGCCCTCATAGTCAAAGAGCCACGCATCACCAAGTTTCTGAGTAGGCATAGTGTACCGCTGGAAATCAACATGTTGTGCTTGAATCACTCTATTGAGACTCAGTAGATATACGTGTTTTAGGGGACTCGCATATCCAACAAAGAAGCCTTCTAAAGATCTTGCACCAAATTTACCATCAGGATCAATTACTGTGCAAGGTGAACCAAAAGGTTCAAGCCACTTCAAATTAGGCTTTCGATTGTTGAGCAATTCAAAACACGTTTTGTTGTGTGTTTTTACAGTTAACACTCTATTGTGGGTGTAGCATGCAGAGGTAACAGCTTCACTCCAAAAACTCACATGGAGCTTTGAATCTGCTAACATTGTTCTTGCTGCCTCAATTAGCGTCATGTTTTTCCTTTCTACCACCCCGTTCTGCTGCGGTGTGTAAGGAGCGCTAAATTCATGCAATACCCCTTTATCATTACTAAATTTTGCCATTCTTCTGTTCTTGAACTCTGTACTGTTATCACTACGAATTCTTCTGATTGGTAACTTGTACAGGTTCTCAAGCTTTGGGAACAGAATCATCAAACTCTCAAATACTTCATCTTTCGATTCAAGAAACATTACCCATGAGAATCTTGAGAAATCATCCGTCACAACTAAACAGTATGAATCTCCGGAGATGCTTTTAACATTTATTTATCCGAATAGATCCGTATGCAACCTCTCTAATTGTAACTTAATTGAATTTAGAATCTTCCCCAGGGGAGATTTTCTCGTTTGAATACCTTTCTTGCAACTAACACATTCATCACCCAGATGAAAATTCTTCAAGTGTACTCCCTCCACTAGATCGTTGTGAACAAGATAATTTATTTTTCTTAGATGTATATGTGCCATCTTTCGGTGCCATAGAACAGACTCTTTCTCAGTCGCTTTGAAAACGAAACATTGCGCTTGATTGTTCGTTGTGTTTGTGACACTCATGTCGAGGACATAGAGGCTGTTCTCGCGTGGTGCACGCATTAAAATCCATTCTTCAGGTATAACAAATCCTGGTTTGAGAATCAAACATTCTTTTTCGTTGAAATGTGTGGTGAACTTGCGATCACAAATCTGTGAAATACTCAGCAGATTGTTCTCTAATTCAGCGATGTAATTTACTTTTTCAAACGACACTTTTCCATTTGATAAAGTTCCCTCCCCGATAATACGACCACCCGGATTTCCTACAAACCCTACATAGCCTCCTTTGATAGATCTTACATCATAGAGCAAGGCTAGCATCCCTGTCATGGGCCAAGAAGCTCCACTGTCCATTATCCACTTTGACAAAATTGACCTTGGGACCCCCTGCACATGATCAAAAGCAATTACTTGAAAAGGGATACCCAAGCGTTCCCGGTCTTGGGTAGAGTTGCTGGTTGTGGGTCACAAGGTTGAACAAGTTTTTAGGAACATACTTCTTGACTTGAACACTCGAAGAAGTCTATTTCTATAACAACCCTTCAAAATAATTCCAACACCCTAAAAATATTTAGAATATCCCTAAAGGCCCTAAAATACAACCCGTATGTGAAAACCGAGCCCAAAATACCATATATAATTAAAAAATAAAATAAAAACAATTGAAATAGGTCTGTCGCGGGCCGCGACAGACTGACCTTGAGTCGTCGCGGGGCGCGAGCGAGTAGACAAGCGGCGTGACCCGAAGCTGCCACGTGTCGTATGCGTGTCAAAGCTAGATCGATGATTGGTCAAGGCTACGACCTAGGGGGTCTACGTCGCGGGGCGCGACGACCGTCCTTGGCTCCAACACGGGGCGCGAGGGACTGCCGAAGCAGCCCTATAAATAGCAGTGAACGGCATTTCATTTTCGTCGTTCAATTCCTTCGATTCTCTCTCAATTTCTCTATAATAGGCACTATACCCGGGCATAATACCCCCTAATTAGCGAAGCCCTGCCTCGTTGTAAGTATCATAACCCCCGGTTACGTATTAGATATGCTGCCCGATTGATCTAGGGTTTCGTAACGGCTGTCGTGGTTCTGCCCGACGTAGTCGTTGGAATACCGTCTCGGGGAGGGTATTACTAATGTAAATATTGGGTTATTATACTAACACGTGTGCATTTGTGTAAATAATAGATAATCATCAGGAGATCCTTAAAGAAAACCCTAAGACAGCAAAGTGAGTAATCCTCCTTTTTGCAAACTGTTTTTACAAAACCTCATATGATTAACATTATACTAAACAGTGATTGAGTATTTGTATTCTACAATTATCGTCGGTATGTTGGGGTTTTGCATACAAAATTTGTTACTACATTGTGAGTAGTAACATGACCACAAGTCGGGTTGACAGTACCGTGGGTGGTAATTAAAGTAGATGGAAACAAATGTAATTGCGCGACCGCCCTCAATACTGTACAACGGTTTTTACCTGTGTTGATTGAACTGGGATTCACTCACCAGTATTTCCCATTGACAAAATGTTTTTAAACGCGTTTCAGGTAACAAAATGTGAAAGCCAAATAAAAGCCAGCTGGACAGCTCTGAAGGCTTGGAAAAGTGGCTATAAAGTTACCTAAAATAAAGAGATGTTTTATTTAAATAAAATAGGGTTTGTCCCTATAAAAATGTGTGTACTTGAAACTTGGGATTTTCCCATGTGTTTAATATTATAAAAGCGTGGTATTTTACTCTGATAAAATATTTCCTAACTACCGTCCTGGTGTAAATTCCGCTGCCAAAATGATAAATACCGATACCACTGAAACTGGACGCGGCCGCCCGTTCCCGGTTAATTAGGGGACGAGGGTTGCGACAGAAGGTGGTATCAGAGCTAAGCCACTGATTCAGCCACAGAACTGTTCTGCTGACACCAAGATATTATTTAAAATGTTAGGAAATTAATTACAGAAAATACGTGCATATTTGTATATTATTGTTGTGTGTTATTTGACTATTTGTTAGTTTATAGTATGAGCGATCAAGGACCTTCCGACGCTTACCGTCACTTGTCCAGCTCACCTAGGGACGAAGGCACCTCTTCACAGCCTACCCTCTCAGGGTATTCAACTGATAATGAAGATGGGATATTCGTGTTCAAGGCCCAATCTAAAGAACCATTCCCTCATAAGAAAAGATGATGGTTCAGCAGAGGCGCGCATGAACGTAGGAAACAGATGAAAAAGTTACAACAAAAGTGAGCTCTAGCAGCCGTTAAGAGAGAAACAGATGCTCACACCCAGGATATGCTCAATAGGAGTCTAGCAAATTTTCATATTCTAGCAACTACAGCTATAGACCCTAATTTAGAGCAACTCAAAGCACCCCAGCCCTTACCATTAATTCCCACACAACCAATGGAAATTGAAGTCAACTCAGAAAATCAAATCCCATTGCCTGGTTTTGACCCCACTGAGATACCTAGAGTACCATCACCCAATCCCTTAGTCCCAGACTACGACCCGTGGTTTGACGACCATAGGGATTACCAACAACGTTACCTAATACCAGAGGAACCCATGCCAAACCTAGCAGCCTACCCAGACTTGGAACCTCTAGATCCCTATTTTGATAAAGACCAATACATCAGGGAAATTCTAGAAAACCCTTATCCTTACCAAGAACCCATGCCCCTGTTCCCAAACCCAGTACCATCCCCTGCACCCCCAATGAGTGCAGAAAATGTGCAAGAACTCTGAACCTTTGGTGAGGAGATTTTAGAAGGTAGTGAGAGGATGAGACAAATAGGAGAACGACTCGTTTGGAAGTATGACGAGCGTAATATGGAGTTCTGGATGAACCCATATCAGTAAAAATAATAATTGTAAAAATAATAATAATAATATATAATATTTATGTATGTTTGAGAAAAAAAATATAATAATATTTAGACAATAGCTACGGATGCCTAATAGTATTGTAATTTTAAATTCTAGTTCCAGTTTGTATTAGATGCATAATATATAAGAAAAAGTAAAAGTCGCAATGTTCGACGATTTTGATTAATATGTGTGTTGTAAGATTGTTTGCATTAAATATTATCTTGTTATATTAATAATTGGCAAATGTTTAAAATTCAGATGGATAATGAAGTAAACCAGGAAAACCCGAATAACAATAACCAGAATAACGATAACCCAAACAACAATAATAATGGAAACCAAGTGGATAATAGTGCCATCCAATACATAGTGGCACAAGGGATAATAGATGCAATGCCATATATTATTAAAACGGTTAAGGAAGCAGATAATAAAAGTAACAATGGCAGTAAGCGACCTACTGAACCAGATCACAGCGTAAACAATGGACCCATACTTCAAGTGCCTATTCCCAAAAGAAGAAGAACCATGTCTTATGGTTTTTCTTATAAAGAATTATGGTCTTGTAAACCAATTGAATTCTCGGGCAATGAAGGGGTCGTTGCAGCTCTACGCTGGATAGAAAAGACTGAGGCAGTCTTAAAAAATAAGCAAGTGCGCGGAAGAGGATAAGATAATGTTTGCCTCCAGTCTAGGGGAAGTGACAGGGTTTACAATATGGAATGGGAGGAATTTAAGAACATGGTAGAAAGGAAATTCTGCCATCCCAATGAAAAAGAACATATAGCAAATAAGTTTTTAAACCTTAGAATGACTGGAGTAGATAGTAAGGGTTACACTACCTTATTCTTCGAATATGCTAGAATAGTGCCCACCCTTGCATCACCAGAACCAATATTAATCTCCCGTTACATATGAGGATTAATCAGCGAGATTAGGCATGTAGTCAAGGCAGCTAGACCCCAAACCATAGAAGAAGTTGTAGAACTAGCAAACACCTTGACTGATAAATTAGTGCGTACACGAGAAGAGGACCAGAGGAGGAACTGATGTGCGTAAGTGTGTATAGTTTTTAATGTATATTTTTAGCCCTTTTTAACACATTAGTCAAGTTTTAAATTTATAAAACACGATATTTTACTAACACCAAACACACATATGGGCAAGTGCACCCATCGTGAGCGTAGTATAGTGTTGGTAAGATACCGAGGTCGTCCAAGGACACAAGAGCTTTTAGTACCGGTTTATCCTCAACGTCTAATCAAATAAAAAATTTAGAAAAAGGTTTTAAACTATAAAATAAAAACTAAAAATGCTGAAAATAAAAATAAAAACAGATAGACAAGATGAATCACTTGGATCCGACTCGTATTTAGTGTAACCTTTGGTTATTTTCGCACTTTTGCACTTTTTAAGAGATTATCTTAGTTATAGTAGTAGGCCCCTCTTTTGAAGGTGACGTTACCCTCAACCCAGTAGTTTGAGTCAGCAAGGATACAATCCTAAAGGGTTGGATTATTGAAAGATAATTAATTAAGTTATTAATGCATATTGTGGTAGGCCCCTCTTTTGAAGGTGACGTTACCCTCGGCTAAGTAGTTTGAGTCAGCAGGGATACAATCCTAAATAGCCGTGTTACAGTTTTAATAGTAGTTTACATATGAGGGGGTCAAGGAGTTTGGACCCCCGCCATCCAATACCAGTGGGTATTGAAGGAGGTCCTACTAAACTTTACCCAGGTCCTTGAAGGATCTATACACTGAACAAGGCAAGACTCTTACCAAACCATTCCCTTAACCCCCGACCAGGTAGCCAACATATCTCCATATAGACCATGGAGATATGAACGGTGAAAATATTTTATTTTATATAGACAGTAAAATAATGCCAAGACACCACGGGCAAATGATAAGGAAGATTCACCTTCAACATAAGAAACTAGTTCTTAAAGTCATTAATACATAACCAAATAAAAAGTACGAAAAGATTAAAAATAAAAAGTATTACACTAAACACTTGTCATCACCAAGTGATGTAAGAGACTTAGGCAAACATGGCCTTTGATTGTCATAACTCTTACGATCAATCTTGGATCCCGAGACTACTCACACACTCTATGAAGGATGATGGTGGTGGATGTGGGTTGTGATGGTGGTGGTGGGTGGGTGAAGTGTGAGAGAGGTGGTTTGCCAATGGATGGTTTGCAAGTGAGCCAAGCACCCCTATTTATAGCCTGCACAGAAGCCCGGACACGGCCCCGTGTCCACCCATCTTCTCTTTCTTCATTAAATGCAGTTTGTCTGCATTAGTTGACCACGCCCCCGTGTCCGCTGGGCACGACCCCGTGTGCAGAAGCGTATCTATACTATCAAGATTTGCCTAGATTCTGCGAATCTTTGCGTTGACCATGGCCCCGTGTCCACTGGGCACGCCCCTGTGGTGGGTGATAGAAGCTTCTACAACTTTGTCTTTTCTGCAGACACTTGGGCACGCCCTCGTGCCCAGTGAGCATGGGGCGTGTTCAGCTTCCTGTTCTCTTGTTCTTGCTTGGGAAGATGCTGTCGGGGGGTCGGGCATGCCACGTTTATTCCTTTTCTTGTATTTATGTTAGATTTAGCTGCCTTTTTGCTTCTTTTATTCATTTGAGCTCATTTAATCCTGAAAATACAAAAGGAAGACAAAAACACACTTTTTCCAACATTAGTACTAAAACAAAGTTAGTTTGATGCCACATTTGATGTAATTTATATGTTGCATTTTGCACACATCAAATACCCCCACACTTGAATCTTTGCTTGTCCTCAAGCAAAACTCTTTATAATGTGGCTTACACTCCCAAATGGAATGGGTAGAAGAGAAGGTTTTTGGGCTTGTCATAGAGTGTCGAGATTCCAAGATTCTTTATTAGGTTTTATTTTTTTTTTTGGGTAAAGGGTTACCCTAGGTGAATTTTATAAGTAAACAAATAAAGAACAAAGGCATGCCTGAACGGACATACCAACCAGACTTGACAAACCAAGCCTAGGAAATCCAAAAAGAAACAACCAGACTCAAGCCAAACATACAACCAGCTAGAAAACACAACCCTATCCCAACAAAACTAACACCAAAAGACTATATCTAGCCTGGGTCGAGATCTTCAGCACTAGGAAGAATCTTCCACTTCTTCAACAGCCTCTGATTACTGGCTTCACCTCTGAACTTGAAACCCATCAATCGTAATCGAACTGTCTTCAAAATCCTCTCACTGACCGACTCCACACTTGGTTTCATATTCGAGAACAAGCAGTTGTTTCGCTCTTGCCAAACAAAATACGTAGTAGCCGCAACGACCAGTTTGCTGACAATATCCTCCGTCTTCTTCGACCTAGCATTAAGATCAAACCATCCCATAATAGAGTGCCACGAATCATCAACACTCCCCATGTTCACCATTGTTTTAACATTATGCCATACTTGAGCCGCAACCGAACACTGAAAGAACAAATGGTCTCGCGAATCACGATCATTCCTACATAACGGACAACACATAAGTCTTAAATTAGTTTCACTCCTCGCCTCCCAAACAGCTAACCGATCTTGTGTCTTGAGCTTATTCTTGATTACCAACCATAGGTGAAAAGAATGTCTTGGAATGCATTGACTAAACCAAACCCCATTAACCCATGTAACCGGTT
>JARYGA010052636.1:0-44176 GCA_030545235.1 Helianthus tuberosus | reverse complement strand
TGGTCAAATATTATTAATAATTTAAATTTATACCTCACGACCTAAGCCGATATCATTCGAACAACTTCGGTAGCAGTACCAACATGTGTTCATTAATCTTCGAAGGTCGTGCATTAATAAGAACTTAATTGTCTTTTTGTTATAGTATATATAATTCACGTCTTTAGCCCATTTAATGTATATAATTTTTTCTAATAAATTGCGTTTGCTAACTCTAAAAAATATGTGCATACAATTATATTTTTTTCTCGACATTATGAAATAAATTTAGAAATTTATGGAATTTAATTAGATTTATCTTTATCAATTAAATTAATTGAGGAATTTAAAGATGACAAAAAAAGAGTGTCATTATATTTTTATGACGCTAAAAAGATTACACACAAAAACGAGTGTCATAAATTTATTGATTTTTGTAAAACCATGACATTTTTTCTTGACACACGCTTACGAATGTCATAAAATGAGTGTGTGTCATTGTTTACGTGTCAAGATAGATATTGTTTTTCTTTATGACACAAAAAAGAATGTCATAAACTTATTGAATTCTATAAACCATGACATTTTTTTCATGACACAAGCTTTCGAATGTCATAAAATGAGTGTGTGTCATTGTTCGCGTGTCAAGATATGTGTATTTTCTAGTAGTGATGGCTTGTTCCGCTCCTTATTTTGGTTTTACAAAACTCTTACCAAAGTCTCGATGGACTCCAACGACTTGAGTCACGCTGTAACTGGAAGGATGCGTGCCGATCGCCCGGATTGAGGCGAGAGCACAGTCCGGAAAGCAAATGTTTGTACACAAAGTCCTTGTGAATAGTCAAACCACTTTGGGTAGTCAATGTCTCACACCCAGACAATCTCTCTTCGATTTTATGTGTTTCGATTCTGGATTTCGCCGCCGCCAACTCTGTGATTTATCCATTTTATGTGAAATTTTATGTGATTTTTTGAGTTTATGTGTTTTGAATTTTTGGTAATTACTTGCTTTTCGTTGTTCGCTTTGATCAACACACACACAACTTGCACTGCACACATATCTCAATACGCTAACAAATTGCATGATACTCGATGTGTACTCGCTACTCGCAACTCTCAATCGAAATCAATCTAGTGAAGGATTGATGAATACGTGCAATATATAGCGTGTTTTTGTGATTGTTGTGTTCTATGTTCCTGATGTGTTTTCGGTGCTCTACGTGCTTAAGTGATTACGTGCTTCTTTGAATTATGTGCCTATGTGCTTATGTGCCTTGATGTGTTCCTGTGCTTTATATAAAGTAGCTTTAGGTGAGATAATAGACTATGCTCGACTTAATCGAAACATGTTTGAGTCCTGTGACGATGTCTGTTTGCAGACAATGTAGCCATTTGGATCACACACTGCTCGCTCAGCTAGCCGCAATCATGAAGACAAACGAATCGCTGATCTCTTCACTATGCAAATGGCAAAAGTTATCCCTCAAATCGTCAGTGAGCTGAATGAGAATACTAGCAAGTCTTCGGAGGAGTCCAGGACTGATACTCCCAAGGCAACTTTTAGCTTCAAGCAGTTTAACGCATGCGGACCCAAAGAATTTACCGGCGAAGATGGGCCTACGGCCATGTTCCAATGGTTTAATTCAATCGAAGTCACCTTGCGCCTGAGTGGCTGTCCGGAAGACCTTCGCACTGTTAACGCCACCAGCGTCTTCCAATCCCGAGCTCTAGATTGGTGGACAACCGAGAGAAACAAATGAGGGAACGATGCAGCTTTTGGGCTGACGTGGGACGAGTTGAAGGGCATCATGATGCAAGAGTTCTGCCCTCCCCATGAACTCCAAAAGCTAGAGGACGAATTCTGGCATATCAAGCAGGATGGCGGAGATAACGCTGGTTTAACTGCTCGCTTCAAGCAGCTGAGTATCATCTGCCAGGTGAAGTTACTACCCCTGAGATTACGATCAAGAAGTATATCCGCGCGCTGCTGGATTGTGTTGCAGACTTTGTTCAGGCTGCGAAAACGACAACTATCGAGGAAACCTACCTGCTCACTGCTGAGATCAATGATAAGTGAGTCAGGGCTGGTTATTTTGATAAAGCCTCCAAGAATCTGCAGCAAGTCACCTCTGCTCCCACCGTTGAAACTACTGCCGCATCGCAATCTTCAAAGACCTCCCGCCGCAAGAGAAAGACAACAGCTCCAGCAACAAGAACTATGCAGTTACTGCCGCTCCACTCCAAGCCGTGCTTGCCCAACCGCAACCCACAAACCGCCAAGTAGGAGCGCCTGTAGTCAATGCACCGCCTGCCAAGCGTGCATACACTAGGCCAAACCCGCTCTGCCCTAGTTGCACTTATCATCACTCGGTTGGAATCGGGTGCCGGTTTTGTGTTCACTGCAACATGTACGGCCATTTCACCGCTAACTCCCGTACCGGTCCTCGCCAAGCACCAGTTCAAGCTCAAGCTCCTGCTCTACCAGCTTCGCAAGGACAGCAAGCAGCTCTTGCTCCCGCTGCTCACGCAAGAGCTTACTTTGCGTGTGGTGATCCCAACCACTTCGCAAACGCCTGCCCCAACAGAGTGGTTAAGCAAGAGCCACAGCAGCAGCAACAGCCAACACCGCAACATCACCAGCAGCAGCAGCCAGCTCAACAAGCAGCCCGCGGGCGAGTCTTCAACATCAACGCCCGCCAGGCTCAAGCGGACAACAACGTTGTTAATGGTATGTTCCTCGTAAATGGTATATATTATTCATGTTTATTTGATACTGGAGCTGATAACTGTTTTGTATCATTCGAATTCGAACGGCTCCTAAATCGTAAGAGCGTTAACCTCTCATCAACTTTCGACGTAGAAGTTGCCACCGGAAGAACCGTCACAGTTAGTTCTGTTCTGCGTGACTGTACTCTCGATCTCAATGGTCACGTTTTCACGATTAATCTCATTCCGATGCAGCTAGGTAGCTTTGATGTCATAGTAGGTATGGAATTCCTTTCGGGAAAATCATGCTGAAATTGTTTGCTTCGATAAAATGATTTGTTTCTCTCTCGTGAACGGTGATCAATTGTGTGTTTATGGCGAAGTCGCTTCGAAGAAGTTGCAACTCATGTCGTGTGTCCAAGCTAGCAAGTATCTCCGTAAGGAATACCAAGGTTATTTGGCGCACATCGTAGTAGCGGAGGAAAAGGAAGGAAAGACTCGAGTGAAAGATGTTCCCGTTGTTTGTGAATTCCCCAGCGTTTTTCCTGACGATCTACCTGGTTTACCTCCAACTCGTGATATCGATTTCCGAATCGACCTCATTCCTGGAGCAAATCCTGTTGCTAGATCGCCTTATCGCCTCGCTCCTTCTGAAATGCGCCAACTCTCGAGTCAGCTCCAGGAACTGCTTGATAAAGGCTTTATTCGCCCTAGCACCTCTCCTTGGGGCGCAGCTGTCCTTTTTGTCAAAAAGAAGGACGGATCGTTCCGGATGTGCATCGACTACAGGGAATTGAATAAGCTGACTATCAAGAATCGCTATCCCTTGCTTAGAATCAATGATTTGTTTGATCAGCTACAAGGTGCTACGTGTTTCTCGAAGATCGATCTACGCTCAGGCTATCACCAGTTAGGAATTCAGGAGGAAGATACACCTAAAACCGCTTTTCAAACCTGCTACGGTCATTACGAGTTTGTTGTTATGCCTTTTGATTTGCCTAACGCTCCCACAGTCTTTATGGATCTAATGAATTGTGTGTGTAAACCCTTTCTCGACCGCTTCGTCATCGTATTCATCGATGATATCCTGATCTATTCTAAGTCAAAAACCGAACACTCGCAACATCTCTGGTTGGTTCTTGAACTACTCCAGGGAAATCGTCTCTATGCCAAGTTCACCAAGTGCGAATTCTGGCTTGAGGAGGTTCAATTCCTCGGTCACATCGTCAATAGTCAAGGAATTCATGTCGATCCTGCGAAGATCGAAGCTGTTAAGAGTTGGGTTACACCAAGGAACCCGTCCGAAGTTCGTTCTTTCTTCGGATTGGCGGGTTACTATGGCCGATTCATCGCTGACTTTTCGAAAATCGTTGTACCGCTCACCTCGCTTACGCATAAGGATAAACCTGTTGTTTGGGGAACCAAACAAGAGGAGGCCTTTCAAACTCTCAAAGCTATGCTTTGCAATGCTCCTATGCTCTCACTGCCCGACGGAAATGACGATTTCGTAGTCTATTGTGATGCCTCTAACCTCGGTCTTGGTTGCGTTCTCATGCAATGAGACAAGGTTATCGCGTACACCTCTCGACAGCTCAAGATCCATGAGAAGAATTATACAACCCATGACCTCGAGCTAGGTGCAGTTATTTTCGCGTTAAAGATTTGGCGACACTACCTTTACGGTACCAAGTGTACGGTCTTCACCGACCACAGGAGCCTACAACACATCTTTAACCAGAAAGAGCTGAATATGCGCCAACGCCGATGGGTTGAACTCCTCAATGATTACGACTATCAGATTGTTGGACAGATTGTCGTCCGATCGGATTGCCATCCGATCGAACGACAATCCGATCGGATTGGCTCATGATTTCAACACTTAAACTTTTTATAATTTTCAAAGATCATCAGTTTCTAACGGATTGCCATCCAATCGGAAGGCCATCCGATCGAATGACAATCCTACTGTGAACTTGTTCTCTGAGAAATGTCTAACCAACGGATCGCCATCCAATCGAACGACCTGAAAGGTAGAAATCCTTCTCTGTTTTCAAAATGCTACAACAAAAACTTCAAAGTCACATCATACACCAATACATCCATCCCAAACGAATGTCAATCCGACCGAATCGCCATCTGAACGGATGACCATCCGAACGGATTGTCATTCGATCGAATGACCATCCGTTCGGATTGTCATCCTATCGGATGACCATTCGTAACTTGGTTTACTCTACACCGTTTAACGTGTCGTTCATTCGCTTATGCTATCGTTAACTGTTCAGGCTAATCACTCAGCGTTCCCTACAATCCAAGAGAATGTTTAGTTATTAAGCACTATCTGTGAGTATACTCGATCCCTTTTTGCTTTACGCACTTTTGGGTGTTACATACGTTACTTATATCAAATCACATTGATCACACAACTCAAACACTTTTATACGCTAACCGTTACTGCATGTTATACATGTTACTCGATGAATGCTTATATGTTATGCTTACACAGTGATTGTTGCCTAACACCCTAGCAACGATAGTACTATAGTTTGGACTCAGCACCTGTCGTGGGCAGGGTTTGTTAAGCGCTTTTCTCGTATGTCACAGTGGTGATATGTGTTGCGCATTCAACAACTCGCAGTCACGTCTTTGCATATTTCAGTGTCGATAACCTACCTGCTTCACATTATACATGTTACATGTCGGTTATGCGTAAATGGTTTCGCAATCTATTATTACTATTAAACTCTTATGCTCACCTTTACACTTTGTATATTGACCTCTATTTTAACGTATGTGACAGGTGCTTAAGATGCTAGGAATGTTGTGCTTTGGTGAATCAAGCTAGGGGTCTAGTTATGTCACGCTAAACCTGAGTTGTCGGAATAGTGTTTTTTTAGACAATTATTTGTAATAACTGTTTTATTTGGATATGTTATGGTATGGGACATGACGTTTAAATATCTGGTAATTAATAGTTGTTATGGATACTCATGGACAATCTGTTTCGCTCAGTGTCGCACCCCGATGTTTCCGCCATCGGTTGCGGTGTGACATAATCCCCCTTCATGAGCTTCCTGTATTAGCACTAATCGGATGCTATGGCGAGGAACGCATAGCTGTTGCCTCTTAAACAAAAACCCATCAAGAACATGGTATTCCTCGGTAGCATGAGACTGACATCTAGCATATAATTCCCCAAAGTCTGGATGCTGGGTATTCATTCTGCAAAAAATCGAATCCAAGAACTTTTGGTTTAAGGGATGTAAGGAGGGAATATATGCGCGAAAGCGCGTCAGCTCCTTTGTTGAATTTATCGGACTTGTGTTTGATTGTAAATGTAAATGCCTGTTAAAATTCTACCCATTTAGCGTGTCGGGGTTGTAGTTTGTGTTGTCCCTGGATGTATTTGAGTGCCTCATGATCCGAATGTAGAATAAACTCCTTAGACATCAAATAGTGTTGCCAATGATCCAAGGCCCTAACGATAACATAAAACTCTTTGTCATAAGTTGAGTATCACCTCTTTGCATCACTAAGCTTTTCACTGAAATAAGCGATTGGACGACCCAGTTGTGATAAGACAGCCCCTATACCAACGCCAGACGCGTCACACTCCACCTCAAATTTTTTTGTAAAACAAGGCAACGCTAAAACTAGAGTAGACGACAATCGTTTCTTGAGCTCTTCAAAAGCGAGTTGTGCCTGTGGGTTCCATGTAAACTGTTTAGACTTTGTCACTTCAGTCATGGGAGCTACAAGGGTGCTAAAATTGCTGATGAAACACCGGTAGATTGAAGCAAGGCCATGAAAACTTCTAACTTGCTGTATAGATTGTGGAACCTGCCATTTGCGGATAGCTTTAATTTTTTGTCATCGGCCTGGATCCCCTGTTCAGAAACTATATAACCAAGAAATGTAACTTGGTGAGTAAAAAAATCACACTTTTCCATATTCCCATAAAGCTTTTCCTGATCGAGAACTGTGAACAATTGCGATAAATGGGATTGGTGTTCCGTTGGGGTCTTGCTATATACAAGAATATCGTCAAAATAAACCACAATAAAGTCGCCCAAAAATGGTTTCAAGACCTTATTCATGAGGCGCATAAAAGTGCTCGGGGCATTTGATAACCCTAATACGAGCCACTCGTATAATCCTACTTTGGTCTTGAAGGCTGTTTTCCACTCGTCACCTTCATATACCCGAATATGATGATAACCACTCCTCAAATCCACTTTAGAAAATATAGTAGCTCCATGGAGTTCATTAAGTAAATCGTTTAAACATGGAATGGGAAAACGATACTTGATGGTGATTTTGTTGATCGATTAACTATCAATACACATTCGCCATTCACCATTTTTCTCGGGTACAAGCAATGTAGGTACTGCACATGGAATGAGAGATTCACGAATTAGCCCCCTTTCCAACAGTTTATCAACCTGCTTTAGGATTTCACTTGTTTCCTGGGGGTTAGTGTGATAGGCTGGTCTGTTGGGTAGAGGAGAGCCGGTAATGAAGTCGATTTTGTGTTGGATGGAACGTTTAGGAGGTAGGTCGGGGGGATTTCAGTTGGAAAAACTTGGTTAAAGGATTTTAATAGTGGTTGTACAAGGGGATGATGTACTGGGTGGGGGCTGTCATCCTCTTCATCAAGTCCCTATAGAATGAACTCTTTGTAGGACAGATACTCATGTTGTTCTCATTGCAGTAAAGTACTTAAGGTCGTTTATGGGTTTTAAGTGTGTGCCGATGGAACGATGGGGGTGAGGACTATTTTACAGTTATTGTGCACAAAAGAGTAAGTGTTCCGATAACCATCATGGATGACCCTTCGATCAAATTGCCAGGGGCGCCCAAGCAACACATGACACGCGTCCATTGGTAGAACATCACACCACAATTCATCAGTATAAGACTTACCAATACTCAGGGACAATAGTACTCTGTGGGAAACATGAATTCCTTTCCCCTGATTAAGCCAGTGAATCACGTACGAAGTAGGGTGTGGTTGAGTAGGAAGGTTCAATTTAGAAATCAGGGTTTGTGAAGCAACATTGGTACAACTTCCTCCATCAATTATCACTGTACAAACTTTCTGAGCAATCGTGCAACGGGTGTGGAAAATTAATTCCCGCTGAAGATTCTCTTCTTTAATCAATGTAGAATTTAGAGTTCGTCGAACAACCAAGCACGGTCCTACATCAGGTCCAGTAACTACTTCATCCTCCGCAGATGGTGACATTGGAGCGATATTAGGGTCAGAACCAAATTCGAATCCACTTGCAAGTTCGAAATCAGCCAGAGTAATTATGCGCTTATTTGGGCATTCAGCAGCAAAATGCCCTAATCCCTTGCATCGGAAACATCGGCGAGGGGCCTTTGGTGGTTCGGTGTTGGAATTGGAGGTGGACGTTGAATTATTGTTGGTGGGTATAATGGGTTTAGTAACTAGGGTGGGCTTTTGATGGTGAGTGGGGTTAAAAGAGGAATGATTAGGCTCCAATTTGTTTTTCGCTGTTGTGAGTCGACCTTGTGGGCTAATAGTGTTAGTTCGGCTAGGGTTTGGGCAGAATGTAACTCAACAATATGGGTAACACGTGCTTCAAGTCCTCCCAAATAACGAACAAGGGTCTGAGGATCATCCTCAGGTACATCACATTTCATTAATAGGTATTCAAATTCACGAGAATATTCCTCAACCATACCTGATCCTTGCTTCAATGAGTGTAGTTGGGAAAAACTGTTCTAGATATAATACGTTGGAAGGAACTTCTGCTTCAACTTCTTTTTCATCTTAAGCCAAGATTGAATGTTTTCTTTCCCTAAGCGTTCGCGTTTTAAACAGGTATTCGACCACCAGGTTGATGCGTACTTGCGGAGTTTGAGGACAACAATCTTAACCTTGTTATCCTCTGTGGTTTGTTTGTAGTCAAAAACCCGTTCCACGGTTCGTAGCCATTCTACAAATTCATCCGGGTCGAGTTTAGCATCATATTCAGGGATATCGACCTTGATATCATTCAGATGCCAGCCACCTGATCTGCAGCCTTTGTTAACTGACCCGCCTTGTGAGGAGTCATCACCGTGACTCTGTGATACAATTAATTCTTGAATTTGTTCCTGCATCGCTTGCATCTTTCGAGCCATCTCCTTCTTATCGTTTTCCATAGTCTCCAAAATCTTCTTCAACTCAGTACTATTTCGGGTATCCATAGCTCTAATACCAAATGATAGTCAGAGGGTTAGGAATGGATCAAATTGAACCTGAAAATAAAATAAAATAAGCAGCAAAATTCCTTCGAGATACAGACTCACCACTCAAAAAATACTTGCTGGGAAAATCCAACCTGATATCCACGATACAGTCACACCACGCAGTACCGAATTAGCCTCCAAGATCACCTCCTAATTCTGCCACAAACTAGGATAGCAATGGAAAAAAAAAAACAATCTCTAAACACAGAGATAGAATTTTAGGATAATAAAAAAAATGCCATTTAATTTCAATTTGCCAGTACATATTGCGAAAGAGGAAAAAACTAACAATGCACTACTACCTACGTTTCCTTCACTTTTGGAATATTCAAAACAACTACCTTGACCACTTCCTAATTAAAAATAAAAATGACTGACAACTAATTAAATTAAAATAGCAAAAGTAATCATGTTGTGAAATAAAAATGTGGGGATATGAAGACTGGTGGCATACGATCAAATCTTTGGAGCTTCCCCTTGGGCCAGGCTGACCCATTTCTGAATTAGGCTCAAATCTATTGGATCAGTTGGCATCTGGGTCAGTGTTTGCCTATCACCCTTTTTCTCATAACGCACATTTGGGTGTTACATACGTTCTATATCAACTAACAACGCACACAATACTCAACTCTTTTACAAACGCGAACCGCTCTCACATGCTATACGTGATTCGATGAATGCTTGTATGTTATGTTTACACAGTGATTGTTTGCCTGACACCTTAGCAACGATAGTACTATAGTTTGGACTCAGCACCTATTTGTTCAGGGATTGTTAAGAGCCTTACTTCACATGGTCACAGTGGTGATAATGTGTTGCGCATTCTACAACTTGCAGTCATGTCAGTTGCATGCGTCTTTGTCGATAGCTTACTTGATTCACATTTCTACGTACTACATGTTGGTTATGAGTAAACGTTTTTCGCTATACTATATACTATGCAAACTTATGTACTCACCTTTACATTATATGTATTGACTTTATTTTAACGTATGTGATAGGTTATTAGGATGCTTTGTTGTGATGAACAAGCTAGGAAGTCTAGAAACACGCTAAATAAATCTGAGTTGTCAGAATAGACTTGTTTTTTAGACTTATATCTGTAATGATTGTTTTTACTTTATCTGTTAGTAGTATGGGAGATTAACATTCAAGATTTGGTAATTTAATAGTTGTTGTGGATTCTCTTGAACAATTTGTTTCGCTCAGTGCAATGCCCCGATGATTCCGCCATCGGTTGGGGTGTGGCAGATTAGTATCAGACCCATAACTATAGAAAATTAGGTCGAGTCTTAGGATTGCCCTAGTCTATAGTCTAAGTACCAACAGACTCGCCTTGTACAAACCCAGTAGGGGTTTTGCGCCAGCTTACTCTTTATACTCTCGTTCAAACTCGTAAACTACAACTTTGTGCGAACACCGCATACTACAGCTCCGCATAAAGGTAGCTTTTCCTAAAGCTAAAAATGCACTACTGTCTTTCCTAAGGCTGACACAATACACACGTTTTCGAAAAACTCGCATAACACAATCGAGTGATCTTGTCGAGATTAGGTGTAAAAACCGAGAACTCTCGATAAAATCACTCACTTTACGCGTATTTTTACTCTCAGCACGAGAATCTTCGTTGAGTTAGGAGTGACATCCATACCTCAACAGGAAATTCTCCATCTCTATTCTGTGATTTTACTACATTTTCAGGAATGAAATTGTTAAGCTAGGGGTGAAACCTGCATCTTAACGACACATTTCACTCTCTACTTCGGTTTTACAAAACTCTCACCAAAGTCTCGATGGATTCCAATGACATGAGTCACGTAGTAACTGAAAGGATGCATGCCGCTCGCCGTACTTTGGTGACATGACAGTCTATTAGGCCAAAGCGTGTACTCGAGATCGTTGTGGATAGTCGAATCACTCTAGGTAGTCGATGTCTAACACCCAAGACACTTTGTTTCGATTCTAAGCCCGCAATCGCTGATTTTACGCGCTATCGATTTTATGTGTTTTATATGGTTAAATGGTTATATGTTTCGATTTTGGAGGTTATTTCATTTTCCGTCATCATTTACTAAACACGCACAACTCGCACAGCTATCGAATCTAAAACGCTAACTAGTCGCAACTCAAACTAAGAACTCTCGCACGCTACGCTACTCGCTTACGCTACCCGCTTACGCTACCCGCTGTCGCTACTCGCTATCACTCGCTACTCTCGATCGTGCTCGCGAAACTTGAAAGATAGGTGAATATGTGGAAAATATGTAGGAGAATACGTGCAAAATATGCGCTTACGTGGACTACGTGCTTCTGTGCTAACGTGCTTATGTGCCTATGTGGATTATGTGCTGTCATGACTATGTGCTTACTTGCCGACGTGTTCCTGATGCTTTACATAATAATAATGAGGACATTTTATGATACGCTAAACTATACGAAACCCGATATAATCGAATCTCGTCTGAATCCTATGACGATGTCTGCTGCAGACAATGTCGTCATTTGGATCGCACACCTCTACGGCTGTTCAAAAAGCTCACGGCTCGGAGCTCGCTCGGAAAAAGCTCGCTCGATATGTCACACCCCAACCGATGGCGGAATCATCGGGGCATGGCACTGAGCGAAACAGATTGTCCAGAAGTTTCCATAACAATTATCATTACTATTTAATTTAAAATAACATGTCCCATACCATGTCTCAAACAGTAAAAAAATTGTTACAGATAATGTCTAGGCAAATCATTTTGTTCCGACAACTCAGATTTAAATAAAGCAATTGTTTATCTGCTTCTAGAGACCCTTGATTCAATTACTACAGACAACTATTTGTTGGGCTCTAAAGCTTTATTCTAGCTTCACTTTCCTACCAAATGTGCATCCTAAGCACCTGTCACATACGTTAAAATAAAGTCAATACATATAATATAAAGGTGAGCATACAAGTTTGATAATAGCATATAAGGTTCGAATTCGTTTACGCATAACCAGCACGTACACATAGTGAGATGAAGCACATTAGTTATCGACATAGATCCATCGATACCAATGACTGCGGGTTGACTGCCAAATGCAGTTCGCAATACATGATTACCACCGTAATCATGCAAGTAATTGTCCTTAACAACCCCCGCGAACGGGTGCTAAGTCCAAACTATAGTACTATCGTTGCTAAGGCAGGTAGACAGCATTCCATATGTAAACATAACAAACAAGCATTCATAAGCCACGTAATACATGCATTAACGGTTAGCGTTCAAATAGTATTGAGTAGTGTGATCATTGTAGTTTGAATATTCGTAACGTATGTAACACCCAAAAGTGCGTAAAGCAAAAACGGATCGAGTATACTCACAACGGTTGATGGATTGAAGGGAGCGCTTAGCGAGTAAAGTTAGCCTAAATGGATTGACAGCATAACGATAAGTGACGCGTAAAACAAAAAACAAGTGTTGGAGAGTCAGACAGCTGGTCGATCGGACGGTAGTTCGATCGGACGGCTGACCGTTCAGTTGACAGTCCGTTCGGTCCGTTGTCCGGTCGGTCGGTAGGCCGATCGGATGGATGTTCGAGTGGATTGTTTCTTCCTTTGAGAAGGAGGTGTTTGTGTATGATGGCTTGTCTTTTGAAGTTTTCATTGTTGTATTTTGAAAACATTGAAGTATCCTTACCCTTCAGGTCGGTCAATCGGACGATTGTTCGATCGGCCGGCAACCCGATCGGTTAGGTATTTTAGCAAGCCATGTTCTCAGCAGGGTGTCACCTGATCGGACGACGGTTCGATTGGGTGGCACTCCTAGTGCATCGAACATGTTGAAAAATCGATTAAGTGTTGAAGTATAGTATCTCATGATCCGAAGAGTAATCAGATCAGACAGTAGTTCGTTCAATACTAGTCTTCAAAATAAATTGATCAAGTGTGGGAACATGTGTTAACCGATCGGCTGGCCAGTCTATCGGCTAACTGTCCGATCGGCTGGCTGTCCGTTCGGACAGCAGTCCGATCGGTCAGCATCCTGACCTGATCAGCCTATTTGTCTAACACTTGGTTGTTCTGATTGTTTGTCATTTTATTGAGGTATTTTGACAACGAGTCGAACCATAGATCCCTCGTCCTCACTTGGTTCCCCTGGTCAGACAAGAATCACCCAAATCCGGCCGGTGAACTGTTCGGAACGGAGTTTAACGTTTAACCCGAAATCGGTTAACCTTGTGGATAGAATCCGGATCTTGAGCCATACATCCACTGGAGTGATTTGTAAGCCGGCACAGGCTCCGTTTCTATCGGTTTGAAGGCATTGAGTGAGAAAGAGTTGAAAGAAAGTTGGAAAATCCATCTTTCAATTCTTTTCAGCGTGTATATGTTTAGATCTATGAAAGATCTTCGTTTGTTTATGTGGAAATCGGCTAGATCCAAGTTATTCTTGGTGGATAGAGCCCAAAACATGAAGTTCTTCAAGAACCCATGATGACATCATCCTAGAACACTTGAATCTTGATGATTTCACGGTTAAAAGTTAATATTTAAAAGATAGAAAGGTGCAGGAGTGCGTTTAGATCAAGAAAGTACAAGATTTAGGACGAAATATTTCCGGAAATCAAGAGAAATCTGAGAAAAGGATGAGCTGAGCGTGCTGGTCGGACAGAGGTTTCCAAAAGTGGAAAGGATGACAATGACAGGGGTATTTATAGGATGCCAAATGAGGAAAGTGCTGGCCGATCGGCCAGGCAGCTCGATCGGATAGCCTGTCCGATCGGACAGCAGTCCGATCGGCTGGCTGTTTGATCGGCTGGTAGCCTGATCGATCAGCTGCACGCCTTGAGTGTTCGGTGCGACGATTTTTGATATTTCGATTCCGGTTGCGAGCGGTTTGATACGATAGGGTTTCCTAGTCAAATTACTTTTAATCCCAACCACTCATATCTCGCACTATCCCCTCTCCACTAATTATCATAGTTCGATTGTGATTCGAGTTCGATGTCGATTGAGTTCGATTGCATTTCGAGTTTCGATTGAATTCCACAACATACATAATTAAACATGCACAAGTAACACGTAAGGCACTCACACATGTAACGATAACCAAAGGGCGTAGTTCGAGTTGCGATTCGATTCGATATTGTTTAGTTAACTTTATCGCATTGTTACTTCCTATAGTTCACAGTCGTAGGTTGATTGAATAGCGATAATCATACGTCGATTATTGTAGTTATAGACACTTACTCCACATAATAGTTAAAATAAAAGAAATCTATTATTAATCGGCTGCGCGAAATCGGTCGTTGACTTTGACCTTGACTTGACTTTGACTCCTCGAAAACACGGGGTGTTACACGATATGACTTGGTTTGAAAGTGAGCCGAGCCGGCTCGGCTCAGTTAGAAATTGAGCCTAGCTCGGCTCGGCTCGTGATGAGCCAAATTGGCTTGGTTTGGCTCGCTTGGTAGCTAGGCTCGGCTTAGCTCGAATTATTTTACTTATATTGTTTTTATATATATATAATATATTACAAAAAGTGATTATTTACATGTATTTAGGCTTGTAGTTTGATATCTATGACATATTTAAAGGTTGATTGTCGTGCTAATGAACAACTATTGTATTTTCTTGAAATATAAAACTTATTTTACGTTGTTGAACGTGATTTTGGCTTGTAATGTATTAGGATGAACTTATTTTAAATATGTTCGTTTGAAGTATTGAATAGCATTTTAGAATACTGAATTTTGAGAGCTATGTATTAATTTTTATTTTTAAAACCGAGCCAAACCAAGCCGAGCCGAGCCAGTTCGGTTTAAAACCAAGCCGAGCCCAAGCTTTGATTTTCAGCTCGGTTTCAAATCCAAGCCGAGCCGAGCCAGCTTGGTTTATAATCGAGCCAAGCCCGAGCTTGCCCTAGCTCGGCTCGCCTCGCCTTATGAACAACCCTACACACCTCACCCGCAGCTCGACGCAACCATGTTGACAAACGCATCACTTCACTAGTAGCCAAGGAAAAGGCGAAAGTCATACCTTAGATCGTCAGTGAGATTAATGATGTCAGTAGTAAGTCCTCTGTTGAATCGAAGAGCGAATCTCCTAAAGCGCCTTTCAGCTTTAAGCAATTCAAGGCCTGCGGTCCTGCTAACTTCACTGGTGAAGATGCGCCCAGTGCCATGTTCCAGTGGTTTGACTCAATCGAAGTCACCTTCAGGCAAAGTGGATGCCCATAAAATCTGCGTACTATTAACGCAACTGGATTTTTTCAGTCCCGGGCTCTAGACTGGTGGACTGCTGAGCACAACATGCGCGGTAATGATGCAGCTTACGGACTTTCATGGGAAGAGCTCAGGGAGCTTATGATGAAGGAGTTATGTATTCCTCATGAAGTGCAAAAGCTGGAGAATGAATTTTGGCATATCAAAAAAGAAGGAGGTGACAATGCTGGTCTCACTGCTCGCTTCAAGCAGGTCAGTATCATCTGTCCTGGTCAAGTAACTACACCGGATATAACGATCAAGAAATACATCCGCGCTTTACCCGACTGTGTAGCTGACTTTGTTCAAGAAGCTAAACGTGCTACCATTGAGGAAACTTACCAACTCGCAGCTGAGATCAACGACAAGCGAGTTTTGGCTGGTTATTTCAAAACCTCAACCAAGAGTCTGAATCAAGTCACCGCTACTCCTGCTACTGAAACTGCAGCATCACAAGTTCCAAAGTCTTCACGCCAGAATCGTAAGCGCAAGAACAACAACAACAACAAGAACTATGCTACTACCACCACTCCTATCAATGTTGCCCATGTGCAACCTAACACCAACCAGAATCGTCAAGTTGTAGCACATGGAACCAACGCACCGCCTGTTAAGCATGCATACACTGGTCCTCATCCTCTGTGCCCTACTTGCACCTATCATCACACAGCTGGGATAACTTTCCGTTTCTGTGTCGACTGCAACCTCTATGGATACTTCACAGCGAACTATCGCACTCGCCCATGTCTACAAGCTCAAGCTCCTCCAGCACTACCAGCTCCACTTCCCGCTCCTCAGGTCAACCAAGCAGCTCCTGCGGCTGCTGCCCATGCACGAGCTTGCTACTCATGTGGTGACCCGAATCACTTTGCTAACGTCTGCCCGAACCGTGTGGTGAAACAAGAACCGCAGCAACCACCGCAGCAACAACAACAGCAGCAGCAACAACAGCAACGACAGCAGCAGCCAGAACGCGGAAGAACTTTCAACATCAACGTCCGCTAGGCTCAGACTGACAACAATGTTGTCAATGGTGTGTTTCTTGTTAATGGTATTTATGCTTCGTGTTTATTTGATACTGAAGCCGATAACTGTTTTGTGTCGTTTGAATTCAAAACGCTCTTAAACCGTAACTCGCTAACCTCCTAACGACATTCGACGTAGAAATTGCCACCGGAAGAACCGTCACCGTTAGTTCTGTTCTTCGTGATTGCACCCTTGAACTCAACAATCATGTCTTCCCGATCGATCTCATTCCGCTGCAACTCGGCAGTTTCGATGTCATAATAGGCATGGATTTTCTTCGCGAGAATCGTGCTAAAATTGTTTGTTTCGAAAAGATGATTTGTTTCTCTCTTTCAAACGGTGATCAACTCTGTGTTTATGGCGAAGTATCTTCGAAGGAACTTAAACTTATGTCGTGTATTCAAGCAAATAAGTATCTCCGAAAGGAATACATGGCTTTCTTGGCTCACATCATAGTAGCGGAGAAGGAAAAGAAGCCGATGGAAAAGGTACTTGTGGTTCGTGATTTTCCTAATGTCTTTCCTGATGATTTACCTGGTCTACCCCCGTCTCGAGATATTGATTTTCGTATCGACCTCATTCCTGGAGCTAACCCGGTTGCTAAAGCCCCTTATCGCCTCGCACCGTCCGAACTGCGTGAACTTTCTAGTCAACTCCAGGAATTACTTGATAAAGGCTTCATACGCTCTAGCACATTACCATGGGGCGCACCTGTCCTTTTCATGAAAAAGAAGGATGGATCGTTCCGAATGTGCATCGATTATAGGGAACTCAAAAAGCTTACCATCAAGAATCGTTATCCCCTACCCCGAATCGACGATTTATTTGATCAATTGCAAGGCGCTACGTATTTTTCTAAGATCGATCTACGCTCTGGTTATCATCAACTACGAATTCAGGAGGAAGATATCTCTAAAACCGCTTTTCGCACCCGCTACGGCCACTATGAATTCGTCGTTATGCCCTTTGGTCTTACAAACGCACCGGCGGTTTTCATGGATTTGATGAATCGCGTGTGTAAACCCTTTCTCGACCGCTTCGTCATCGTGTTTATTGATAATATCCTTATCTATTCGAAGTCGAAAGCTGAACACGCGCAACATCTTCGTTTGGTACTCGAGATTCTCCAAGGGAATCGCCTTTATGCCAAGTTTTCCAAGTGTGAATTTTGGCTCGAGGAGGTTCAATTCCTCGGTCACATAGTCAATAGTCAAGGTATTCACGTCGATCCCGCAAATATTGAAGCAGTTAAGAGTTGGATTACACCGAAAACTGTCACACCCCGACCGCGTCAAAACAACGAAACCGCGGCGGAAACGTCGGGGAGTGTTGCAACAGAATTATTGTTTCACAACCATGGATACAAAAGTTTCGTTTTATTGATTCATTTAATAATTTACATTGTCTTTAAACCAAACAAACAAGTTACATATCGTCTATCATTGTTATTAAGTTACTAAGGCCTCGTCCAGAACCTAAGTGAATCATGCATCCTAGCAATCAACATCAAGCAACACCACCTGAAACATATGTGAAAACAAAGTCAGCAAAGAAATGCTGGCGAGCACATAGGTTTTATGAGAGTATCGGATTCATGGCTCGTTTATATATTGCAATACCTCGAAAACCTTGTTTTGAAAAGTATATAGTATTGCAACATGATTAACCAACTCAAATCAAGTTGGTTATATTTTATAAAATCTCGCAGCCATGATTCTTAACCGAAAAACATTTGTTTAAATAAACCAAATCGTAAATTTTTCTCGTTACAAAACTCGTATGGTTTATATCCTTTAGAAAACATCGTTACGTGACATCGTTTACCCAAGTGAACTAAATAATGCCATGGAATATAATATGATAAAAGCACTTATATATAAGAAGTACAAGCGGCATATCTACCATGCTTTCATCATATCACACCCGTCCCATTATCTAATCACTACCCAAAAACCAATCGTTCGTTCAAATCGTTTATCTCGTTTAAATCGTTTCAAATCGTTTAACTCGTCCCAAAATCGTTCTCCTTTTAATTGTGAAACTACTTTTGGCCGTCTCGCTAATAACATCCAAACCTTCGTAACTTGTCCATCGTTAAACTTGTATTAACGAACCACCAAAGGGTAAGTTAACATTCACAGATTCGGTCGTTACCCACATAACCCCCACACATAACCATGGGTGTAGTCCGATAACGGGATTTGTAAGATCCTATGGTACCATAACCTAATACTGGTCGGTTCGGCCAAAACTAATGAATGTCATTTGTTATGTAAATACGTCCAACAAGTTCGTTCACATTATCGAAATCGTTATTAGTTTATTATAAACCATTTAATCATTTTTGAAACCATCGTTTAAATAAGGAAATCGTTTTAATACATATGAATCACCCCAAAACAATTGAAAACAGTAAAAGAGGGGATCTATGTACTCACATCGAAGTGCAAAGTATCCTCAATCTAAAGAACTCAACAAGCTCAGGCAAATCAAGGAAACTCAAACAGCACCTAGTAATCGAATCACTAGTCAAATAATCGACACCTAAATTGGAAGATCGGACAGAATGAGGTCTTGTAAATCAAATGAGTATTGGAACTCATGTGATATGGTTTAACAAAGCCTACATTCTAAATCAGAACCTAACCTAAGTGCTTTTGACCGGTACGACCCATTAAGGTAGCTTACGCTACTTTAACGCGTCGTTCGCGCAATTCCGTGTTCGAGATGTCTAACTAGTCCTATGACAAGTATTATATGCCTAAACATGTTTAAATATGTTGCATAACCAGTTTAGTGATGAATTTTTTAAGTTACATATGCTTAAAATCCAATTATGCATGAAAAGGGCATTTTGGTCATTTATCTAAGGCATATAAACTACCTTATCATACAACTACTTAAACTAGGTGACCATAAGGTATAACCTCGAAAGGTTATTCCTTATACAACTATGGTCACTAGACATGCTTGGTCAGATCCTAATGATCGACCAAACGGGTCGAGTTCGAAAGTCTAAGCGGTGGTTTAGACCGCTTGACTTACGACTCTAAAAAAACACTAAACTAAAAGTGACGAGCTAAACATGTTAGAACATGTTTAACTAAGTTAGAAAACAGGTTTTGTTATCAAAACAAAGTTTTTTGATACCCAAGAGTAGTTTGGTTGCAAAATATGCATAAATACGTATTTTGACCGAAACTACGACTCGTCACTACGCCTAGTCAACGTGGTAATCAGTAGGTATAGTCACCAGGGACTATAACCATCGTGATTACGCTCACGTTGCAAAGTTCAAACGAACTTTTTGTTGACCAAAGACTGGTCAATGCAGAAAGTCAAACACTGTTTGACTTTCATGCTTGGAAAGCAATAAAAGAACGAAAGAAGCTTACAAAGGGTCCAGCTAGGGAGAACTTGATCTATAATACTCAGGTATGAAGAAAAGGCTTCAACTTAGAGCATTAAAATGATCAAGGGTGTAGAAAAATGAGGGCATGGCTATATATTGTTTTCGGTAAACCGTTAGGATCGTTTCTTGCTAA
Organism: Helianthus tuberosus; assembly: GCA_030545235.1. Lineage (NCBI taxonomy): Eukaryota > Viridiplantae > Streptophyta > Magnoliopsida > Asterales > Asteraceae > Helianthus > Helianthus tuberosus. Next base: position 24,428 of record JARYGA010052636.1, on the reverse strand, counting down.
AGAGGGAACAATCTTGGCCATACAAGTGGGCACATGGTTTACAAATCAGGTGTTGAAAACCAACAAAATGGCTGAATTGGACCAAATGCAATGAATCTGTCTTGCAGTCTGTCATGCCCCGCATAAGCATAGACGTCAGCTTACGCGGCCCGCCAGAGATAGTTTCCAGAAATGTCAATTTTGGTCCCTTCACTTGAAAAACTTGCATTTTGATGCATTTTTGACACGTTTAAGCCCCGTTAACCTCATTTCAAAGCTCTAAAATGATGTTAAAGTATAGAGAACTTAAAAAATAGTCAAAAACATCTCGGATGTCGGTTCGTTTGGTTGTATGGTTGCGTTATTCGGTTAATTACGACGGAAGTCGTAACGAACGCAAAAACGATCCAAATTAAGCGACGAATGGAATTTTATCATGCCAATCAATAAAATAAAATATTTTAATGATTACATAAATTTTTGGATGTCCGGATATATTCAGAACTTAAGATATGCGCGAAAATGCAAACTTATGCTCTTTTTGACGCTTTTAGTCCCTATTGATCAAATAAGTTTATTTTAGCATACCGAACCCCTCAAAGCCTATTTCTAAGCTATGTAAAGGATATTTAGGGTATGTTTAACTTATGATCAAGTTTCGGAATGTTCGTTACTGAACAAATCGGCATACTTTCGCAGTTTGACGCAAATAGTCCCTGCGATCGAAAAAACTTGATTTGGACACACCAAACCATCCAAAACTTATTTCTAAGTTATGTGGAGGTTATTTAAGGTATGTTAAGCCTATTTCACTATTCTGGAGTGTTTGTCGCATTAAACTGATTACGTTTACGCACCAGTTTGCGTATAGCCTTCCAGAAAGCGATTTAAAGCTTGAAATCGGAATCGAATCAAATCGTAAAATCATCAAACACAAATACACACATAAAAACACCAAAACACATTGTTTTATTAATAATTGTCATTGTTTTACATTGTACATCGATTACAGAGCACAGTTGTCACAGTCTCCCCTACTTTAGGAAATTTCATCCTGAAATTTTAACTAGAGGAAACTTGTGAGAACAATTGCGGATATTTCACCTTCATTTGGTCCTCACATTCCCAAGTAAACTCTGGGCCACGTTTAGATTCCCAGCGAACCTTGTCCAATCGAATATGTTTGTTCTTCAACTGTTTGAATGCACGGTCCGATATCTCCACAGGTTTCTCGACAAAGTGCATCGTTTCATCAACTTGAATTTCGTCGAGTGGAATGTGAAGATTAGCGTCAGCTAAACACTTTCGCGAATTGGACAGTGAAAGTCGGATGAATATTTCCAAACTATGGAGGTAGCTCTAGTCGATAGGCAACCTTTCCAACTCTTTCTACAATCTTAAATGGTCCAACATATCGAGGTGCAAGTTTTCCTTTCTTTCCAAATCTCACCACTCCCTTCCAAGGTGACACCTTGAGCAGGACATGGCCTCCAACTTGAAATTCTAAGGGCTTGCGTCGCATATCCGCATAACTCTTTTGACGGCTTCTCGCTGTCATAAGATTGTCACGAATTTTCTAGATTTTTTCTGTCGTTTCCAGAATGAGCTCAGGTCCAGTAAGCAGGGCTTCACCGATCTCATTCCAACAGACAGGTGAATGACATTTTTTACCGTATAAAGCTTCGAACGGTGCCATATTGATGCTAGCAGGATAACTATTGTTGTAAGAGAACTCGATCAATGGAAGATGAGAATCTCAATTACCACCAAAGTCTATCACACTTGCTCTAAGCATATCCTCCAAAGTTTGAATCGTCCTCTCAGATTGTCCATCTGTTTGGGGATGATAAGCAGTGCTTAGATTTAGTTGGGTTCCCATAGCAGATTGCATGGTCTTCCAGAAATGAGATGAAAATCGAGTATCACGATCAGATATGATATCCAAAGGAACACCATGTCGAGATACAATCTCATCAACATAAATCTTTGCAAGTTTATCAGCAGATAGATCCTCACGAATCGGAATAAAATGAGCTGACTTCGTTAATCGATCGATGATAACCCAAATAGCATCGTGACCTTTAGATGTACGCGGTAACTTAGTGATGAGATCCATCTCAATGTTCTCCCACTTCCAAACCGGTATCTCTAGTTGCACAAGTAAACAAGATGGTCGTTGATGTTCAGCCTTGACTTTGAGACAAGTTAGGCATTTTGATACGTACAAGGCAATATCCTTCTTCATACCAGGCCACCAATACTGAATACGAAGATCCTTGTACATTTTCTCATCACCAGGATGGATAGAATATCGAGACTTATGAGATTCGTCCATCACTAAAGTGCGAAGATCGTCTTGTTTTGGAATCCACAAACGATCCTTGAAATAGAGCAACCCATCGTCCATCACTAAAGTGCGAAGAACTACACAACTCATGATCCTTGACGCATACGCAATAACTTTACCTCGTTGCATAAGGACACAACCAAGGCCTAAGTTAGATGCATCACAATAGACAACGAAATCATCGTTTCCATCGGGCAAAGATAGAACAGGAGCATCACACAGCTTCTGTTTCAGCGTTTGGAATGCTTCTTCTTGTTTGGGTCCCCACTCAAAAGGCTTATTCTTCTGAGTCAAAGCAGTGAGTGGAACCGCGATCTTTGGGAAATTCGAAATGAAACGACGATAATAACCAGCGAGACCAAGAAAAGAACGAATTTCTGTAGGTGTCGTTGGTGTATTCCAATCCTTATTTGCAGCAATTTTGGATGGATCCACATGAATACCCTGCTCGTTGACTATATGACCCAAAAACTAAACTTCTTTAAGCCAAAATTCACACTTGGAGAATTTAGCAAAAAATTGTTCCTTCTTCAGGAGTTCTAATGTCAAACGAATGTGTTGCTCGTGATCATCTCGAGACTTCGAATAAATGAGAATATCGTCGATGAACACAATGATGAACATGTCTAAATAAGGTTTACAGACCCTATTCATTAAGTCCATGAAGATAGCTGGGGCATTCGTCAAACCAAAAGGCATGACAGTGAACTCATAGTGCCTATATCTCGTGCGGAATGCAGTTTTGGGAATATCTTCTTCGAGTACACGAAGCTGATGATACCCAGAACGCAGATCGATCTTGGAAAAACAGGTAGCACCTTGCAGCTGATCAAAGAGATTATCGATTCGAGGTAGGGGATATCGATTCTTGATGGTAAGCTTGTTAAGCTCACGATAATCGATATACATTCGAAAAGATCCATCTTTCTTTTGCACAAAGGGGACAGGAGCACCCCAGGGTGAATAACTCGGTCGGATGAATCCTTTATCAGATAACTCTTGAAGCTGTTTCGATAATTCTTGCATCTCTGATGGTGCAAGGCGATAAGGTGCTTTCGTAATCGGGTTGACATTGGGAACAAGATCAATATGAAACTCGACTTGAGGAACTGGAGGCAAACCAGGCAGTTCATCAGGAAACACCTCTGGATAAACCCGAACAATCGGAATATCCTAAATACTCTTGATCTTGCCCTTCTCCTCGGTGACATGTGCCAGAAAAGCAACATATCCTTTTCATAAATAATTTCGGGCTTTCGTACACGACATGAGTTTCAAACCAACAGATAGTTTCTCGCCATGAACCTCTAGAACATCGCCAGACGAAAGAGGAATACGAACGATCTTATCGAAATAAACCACCTTAGCATGATGTTTGGTTAACCAATCCATCCCCACGATAATGTCGAAACTCCCAAGTTGCATCGGCGTGAGGTCAATAGGAAAAAGATAGTTATCGAGGTTCAATTGACAATCACGAATAACAGAATCGAGTATAAGAGGTTTACCAGTAGCAACTTCGACAGATAAGGGTTTCCTTAGTTTAGTTCTAGGTATCGCAAGTAAATGCTCAAAAGATAACGAAACAAAACTCGTATCGGCACCAGAATCGAAAAGAACAGAAGCAAGTTGATTGTTAACAAGGAACGTACCGTTAACAACCTCGTTATTAGCTCGAGCCTTGTTGGTATTCAGATTGTATGCTCGTCCACAAGCGGGATTCACATTCGCGTTTGCATTTGCATTCGCGTTCAGATTCGCATTAGCCAACCTCGGGCAGTTGTTGCGGAAATGACCCATTTCTCCGCAATTATAACACGAACCAGGTGGGAATCTCGCAGCATTCCCTTGAGCTTGTGCTGGAACCTGAGCAGCTTGATTCTGGCCCAAACGAAAAATGTTGGCCAGATGCCCAAGTTTACCACACGTAGTGCACTGCTTGCAAGCCTGCTGAGCAACATGATGTCCGTAGCATCGAGCATAGTGAGGTGCGGTACCAGCATATTGCTTCTTCACAGGAGGTAGTGCGGGTGGGTTCTGAGGGTTCTGGTTGGTGACAGCAAAGTTCTGGGAAGCCTTGCGCTTCCTTGACTTCTTAGAAGACTCACCCTTCTTCTTTCCCTTACCCTTTTCTTATGCAGAATCAGCTGACTTCTTCTTGTCACCTTTGTGGGTCAGTTTCCCTTTTCTGACCTGAGACTCGGTCAGAGTAGCAGCCAATTCAATCGCTTGATGGACAGTAGTAAGATTACTGCCAGTCACAATGTCTTGCTCAGAATCTGGTAAACCATCGATATACCTCTCTATCGCTTTCTCCAACAGGGTAACCATCGTAGGACACAACAAACTGAGCTCCTCATAACGATCTGTGTAAGCATGGTGTTCTCCCCATCTTATTTCAAATCATCGAATTCTCGTTCCAAAGCTCGAATCTCGTGACGGGGATAGAACTCTCTCATCATGAGAGCTCGCCAGCTCGGAGCTCTTCCCATGTTTGTGCCAAACCCACATCGGCACCCCTATCACGCATCACACCGTTCCACCATGTAAGAGCACGCTTCTCGAACACACTGGATGCAAACTCAACCTTACGCTCATTCGGACATTGCACATGTCTGAATGTGCTTTCCAAACTTTCGAACCATTGCAGGAGCGCGGTTGCTCCTTGAGACCCAGAAAACTTCAACGGTTTAGCCGAATTGAAGTTCTTAAAACTACACTGAGCATTATTGTTATTATTGTTGTTGTATAATTGATGGATCTGGGTTACTATGTTCGGAAGCACAACAATCATTTGCTGAGCGACAAGGGCTGCGACTTCTTCGTTGGTTAGAGGTTGGCATCACGTCGAGGAGGCATTGTCTAGAAAGACCAAGGAAACATGAGAAACGAGTGAGGTCGACAATTTGGAATAGCAAAAGAGGTATTGAAAACATCGACAAAACACAAGGAAGGCGATCATTCGTTTGTTACCTCGAACAAACAACGACTCGCAGTGACTAAACAAAATAAATGGGTCAATATAATGTATCACTGAAGACATGCTCGCCTATAAGTGAACACTCACCCCAAGAGTTCCCAGGTAAGAGTGACTGGTCCGATACTGCGGATTTGTACGAACACTCTAGCCTTAGACAGAAAACTCAGGGTACAAGCATTCACCCTTCTAGTTTGCATGTGTTCACATTATAAGACCCAAACCTTGACGAGATTTTGAAGACTGAGAGGGTTCAAAACCTTATAATCAATCATCCAAGAATAGATGATTAAATTTTCGAAGCGGATTTGTTATTGTGTTCTCGTTGTGGTTATCAACTAAGGATAGGTGACTGTATTGTTTTAAAATCTAAACACAAATCTTCTTGCGTTAGGGTCCTAGAAAGTTATATTCTAGGTCAAAGCATTACAAATAACCTAATTCCCTATAGCCATTGGCTCTTATACCAACTTTTCTGTCACACCCCGACCGCGTCAAAACAACAAAACCACGGCGGAAACGTCGGGGAATGTTGCAACAGAATTATTGTTTCACAACCATGGATACAAAAGTTTCGTTTTATTGATTCATTTAATAATTTACATTGTCTTTAAACCAAACAAACAAGTTACATATCGTCTATCATTGTTATTAAGTCACTAAGGCCTCGTCCAGAACCTAAGTGAATCATGCATCCTAGCAATCAACATCAAGCAACACCACGTGAAACATATGTGAAAACAAAGTCAGCAAAGAAATGCTGGCGAGCACATAGGTTTTATGAGAGTATCAGATTCATGGCTCGTTTATATATTGCAATACCTCGAAAACCTTGTTTTGAAAAGTATATAGTATTGCAACATGATTAACCAACTCAAATCAAGTTGGTTATAGTTTATAAAATCTCGCAGCCATGATTCTTAACCCAAAAACATTTGTTTAAGTAAACCAAATCATAAATTGTTCTCGTTACAAAACTCGTATGGTTTATATCCTTTAGAAAACATCGTTACGTGACATCGTTTCAAAATTGTTTATCCAAGTGAACTAAATAAAGCCACAGAATATAATATGATAAAAGCACTTATATATAAGAAGTACCAGAGGCGTATCTAGCATGCTTTCATCATATCACACCCGTCCCATTATCTAATCACTACCCAAAAACCAATCGTTCGTTCAAATCGTTTATCTCGTTTAAATCATTTCAAATCGTTTAACTCGTCCCAAAATCGTTCTCGTTTTAATTGTGAAACTACTTTTGGTCGTCTCGCTAATAACATCCAAACCTTCATAACTCGTCCATCGTTAAACTCGTATTAACAAACCACCAAAGGGTAAGTTAACAATCACAGATTTGGTCATTACCCACATAACCCCCACACCTAACCATGGGTGTAGTCCGATAACAGGATTTGTAAGATCCTATGGTACCATAACCTAATACTGGTCGGTTCAGCCAAAATTAATGAATATCATTCGTTATGTAAATACGTCCAACAAGTTCGTTCACATTATCGAAATCGTTATTAGTTTATTATAAACCATTTAATCGTTTTTTAAACAATCGTTTAAATATCGAAATCATTTTAATACATATGAATCACCCAAAAACAATTGAAAACAGTAAAAGAGGGGATCTATGTACTCACATCAAAGTGCAAAGTATCCTCAATCTAAAGAACTCAACAAGCTCAGGCAAATCAAGGAAACTCAAGCAGCACCTAGTAATCGAATCACTAGTCAAATAATCGAAACCTAAATTGGAAGATCGGACAGAATGAGGTCTTGTAAACAAAATGAGTATTGGAACTCATGTGATATGGTTTAACAAAGCCTACATTCTAAATCGGAACCTAACCTAAGTGCTTTCGACCCGTTACGACCCATTAAGGTAGCTTACGCTACTTTAACGTGTCGTTCCCTCAATTGCGCGTTCGATGCGTCTAACTAGTCCTATGACAAGTATTATATGCCTAAACATGTTTAAATATGTTGCATAATCAGTTTAGTGACAAATGTTTAAGTTACATATGCTTAAAATCCAATTATGCATGAAAAGGTCATTTTGGTCATTTATCTAAGGCATATAAACTACCTTATCATACAACTACTTAAACTAGGTGACCATAAGGTATAAACTAGGAAGGTTATTCCCTATACAACTATGGTCACTAGACATGCTTGGTCAGATCCTAATGATCGACCAAACGGGTCGAGTTCGAAAGTCTAAGCGGTGGTTTAGACCGCTTGACTTACGACTCTAAACAAGCACTAAACTAAAAGTGACGAGCTAAACATGTTAGAACATGTTTAACTAAGTTAGAAAACAGGTTTTGATATCAAAACAAAGTGCTTTGATACCCGAGAGTAGTTTGGTTGCAAAATACGCATAAATACGCATTTCGACCGAAACTACGACTCGTCACTACGCCTAGTCAACGTGGTAATCAGTAGGTATAGTCACAAGGGACTATAACCATCGTGATTACGCTTACGTTGCAAAGTTCAAACAAACTTTGTGTTGACCAAAGACTGGTCAATGCAAAAAGTCAAACACTGTTTGACTTTCATGCTCGAAAAGCAATAAAAGAACGAAAGAAGCTTACAAAGGGTCCAAGCTAGGGAGAACTTGAGCTATAATACTCATGTGTGAAGCCAAGGCTTCAACTTAGAGCAATAAAATGATCAAGGGTGCAGAAAAATGAAAGAGGGCATGGCTATATATAGTTTTAGGTAAACCGTTAGGATCGTTTCTTGCTAAAGAGGGAATAATCTTGGCCATACAAGTGGGCACATGGTTTACAAATACTAGGGGACATGATAAACCATCAAAATCCAGCCCAAAGTATCCCAAATCAGGTGTTGAAAACCATCAAAATGGCTGAATTGGACCAAATTCAATGAATCTGTCTGGCAGTCTGTCGTGCCCCACGTAAGCATAGACCTCAGCTTACACGGCCCGCCAGAGATAGTTTCCAGAAATGTCAATTTTGGTCCCTGCACTTGAAAAACTTGCATTTTGATTCATTTTTGACACGTTTAAGCCCCGTTAACCTCATTTCAAAGCTCTAAAATGATGTTAAAGTATAGGGAACTTAAAATATGGTAAAAAACATCTCGGATGTCGGTTTGTTTGGTCGTACGGTTGCGTTATTCGGTTAATTACGACGGAAGTCGTAACGAATGCAAAAACGATCCAAATTAAACGACGAATGGAATTTTATCATGCCAATCACTAAAATAAAATATTTTATTGATTAAAAAATTTTTTGGATGTTCGGATATATTCAGAACGTAAGATATGCGCGAAAATGCAAACTTATGCACTTTTGACGCTTTTAGTCCCTATTGATCAAATAAGTTTATTTTAGCATACCGAACCCCTCAAAACCTATTTCTAAGCTATCTAAAGGATATTTAGGGTATGTTTAACTTATGATCAAGTTCCAGAACGTTCGTTACTGAACAAATCGGCATACTTTCGCAATTTGACGCAAATAGTCCCTGCGATCGAACAAACTTGATTTTGACACACCAAACCATCCAAAACTTATTTCTAAGTTATGTGGAGGTTATTTAAGGTATGTTAAGCCTATTTCACTATTCCGTATTATTTTTCGCGTTAAATTGATTACGTTTACGCACCAGTTTGCGTATAACCTTCAAGAAAGCGATTTAAAGCTTGAAATCGAAATCGAATCAAATCGTAAAATCATCAAACACAAATACACACATAAAAACACCAAAACACATTGTTTTATTAATAATTTTCATTGTTTTACATTGTACATCGATTACAGAGCACAGTTTTCACAAAAACCCCGTCTGAAGTTCGTTCTTTTCTCGGATTGGCGGGTTATTGTCGTCGATTTATCGCTGATTTCTCTAAAATCGTCGTTCCTCTTACCTCTCTTACGCATAAAGACAAGACTTTTGTTTAGGGAACCGAACAAGAGGATTCCCTTCTAAATATCAAGCGTATGCTTTGCAACGCTCTCGTACTCGCGCTACCCGATGGAAACGACGACTTTGTTGTTTATTGCGATGCCTCTAACCTAGGTCTTGGTTGTATCCTCATGCAATGAGACAAGGTTATCGCGTACGCCTCTCGTCAACTCAAAGTCCATGAGAAGAACTACACAACCCACGATCTCGAACTCGATGCAGTTGTTTTGCGTTGAAGATTTGGTAACACTACCTTTATGGTACCAAATGTATGGTATTCACCGACCATAAGAGCCTACAACACATCTTAAACCAGAAAGAGCTAAATATATGCCAACGCAGATGGGTTGAACTTCTCAACGACTACGACTGTGAGATACGTTACCACCAAGGCAAAGCAAACGTTGTAGCCGATGCTCTTAGCCGACGAAGGGTATTTACATAGTGGTCGTAATGTTCAAGCTTAACACCACCTCGAAGCCCTAATTCGCGACGCTCAACATGCCTGTTTTCTTGAGAACACTATGAAGGAAGAACGAATACTTGGAACCGAAAATCAACTAGTGAATAAACCAAATTGTATTTTTCACTTTCTCGATCGCATTTAGATTCCTAGTCGCAATAATCTCTGAGAGATTTTGCTGACTGAAGCCCACAAATCCCGATATTCCATTCATCCTGGTGCCGACAAGATGTACCATGACCTCCGTGCCAGGTATTGGTGGCCAGGAATGAAGAAAGATATCTCTCTCTATGTTTCAAAGTGCCTAACTTGCTAGAAAGTCAAGGCCGAACATCAACGACCCTCTGGCTTGCTCGCACAACCCGAGATCCCGATGTGGAAATGGGAGACTATAGCTATGGATTTCATTACGAAACTCCCTCGCACGCCATCAGGTCACTATAGCATTTGGGTTATCGTTGATCGTCTTACGAAATCAGCTCAGTTCATACCGATATGAGAAGACTATAAGGTCGAACGATTGGCACAAATCTATACCGACGAAGTCATTTGTCGACATGGGACACCTCGTGACATCATCTCTGACCGCGATGGTCGATTCACCTCGCGCCTTTGGGAGACTTTTCAATCCGCTCTCGGTACTACTCTTAATCTCAGTACCGCATTCCATCCCTAGACTGACGGTCAGACTGAGCGCACGATTCGCACCCTTGAAGACATGCTTCATTCGTGCGTTATAGATTTTGGTGGTAATTGGGATTCACATTTACCTTTAGTCGAATTCTCGTACAACAACAGTTATTACGCTAGTATTCAAATGGCACCCTTTGAGACATTATATGGAAGAAAATGTCGATCGCCTATTGTATAGCACGAGATCGGAGACACGCAAATTACCGGTCCTGAGTTATTACAAGAAACGACTGACAAAATCCTCCAGATACAAGACAATCTCTTGAAAGCGTGGAGTCGTCAAAAGAGTTACGCCAATAAATGCCGCAAGCCCCTTGAGTTCGAAGTTGGCGATCGTGTACTCCTAAAGGTTTCACCTTGGAAGGGGGTGATCCGATTCGGCAAGAAAGGAAAGCTAGCGCCACTATACGTTGGTCCCTTTAAGATTCCGGAAAGAATTGGCAAAGTGGCCTACCGACTCGAATTACCGGAGGAACTTAGCAACGTACATCCGAATTTCCACGTCTCGAACCTCAAGAAGTGTCTAGCCAAAGAAAACCTGCATGTCCCTCTTGAGGATTTGCAAGTTAATGAAACTCTACACTTTGTGGAAAAGCCAGTAGAAATCATGAACCGAGAGAACAAGAAACTTCGACGCCTTCGCATTCCTATAGTGAAGGTTCGCTGGGAAGGCAAACGCGGCGCCGAGTTCACTTGGGAACTCGAAAGTGATATGAAAGTTAAATACCCACAACTCTTAGTTACGCCTGCGCCTTAATTTTGGGACGAAATTCCCTAAAGTAGGGGAGGCTATAACAACCCGACTTTTCAGTTCATTACCTGTATCTATCATTTCTTGCTTAATTAACTTGTACTCTCGAGATTTCGATTATCGCAAAAGAGTTTAAACAATTTGAAACTATATTCTACAACGCGTTCATGACGCTTATTCAAAACGCAGCTAACGCATTTAACGAAGTTTACAACGCATACTATTTGACGCATTTTATTACATATCACATCGCTTGTTTATACTAAACGCTATCGCAACGCAATCTCAACGCAACTCGAAACGCAGATTGACATTTACGCATTTATGTGTTATGTGTGTTATTTGTGTGATTACTTGTTTTATGTTATGTGGTTATCTCAATGCAACGCTTACTCGCAACTCGCTTAAACACAACGCAACGCTTAACTCACGAACCGAAAGTTCGAAAACTAACTCGCAAAACACGGCTATCCGAATGGTCATCCGACCGAATGGACATGCGTTCAGATGACCATCCGATCGGATGGCCATCCGACCGAACGCCCATTCGACACCTCACTCCTCTCCACCGCCTTAACTCACCTCTCACACTATAAATACCCACCCGTACACCATTGTTCACTGATGTGACAGCTCCCTTCGACCAACTCGCTCCCAGTTCATTCTCAGGTACCTTTTTCCCTCGATTCATGGCCATTTCGTAAGTATCTCTCCCTAAATCTTGTACAATCATCATCACTACACAATTCTCTATCATCTTCTCCATCAAAATCACTGGTTTTCTTCTTGAAATCGTCTGATTTGGACTACTTGAAGGTGGTTCTCACTCTGTTGCTTATGCAAGCTGTGGTGTGACATCATCTCATCAAGATTTGTTCAGATCTAAAGGATTTCCACACGTTTTTAACCTAGATCTCAACAAGATTAGAACCGTTGAAAGATGTTTTCTACTTTTCTTCAACTTTTCCTCAACATTCTACACAAAACCGATGGAATCTAGACTCATTCAAGCTCTCTACTCATTCCCTAGTGGAGAACTGGCTTGAAGATGGATTTCCACCAGAGAGATGACCAATGAACGGGTTGAACATGAAATCCCAACAAGGATAGTTAGTCTGATCAAATGGGGTGATTCCTATCCGATCGAATGAGCTGGACTTGGTGTGGTTTCCGTTGTTTGACACGTCATCACGTCGTCTCCATTAAATCGCAAACTTTTTAACTTAGAAAATTTCAAGTTTTCAAAACAACAAGATCGCCCACTCGAGTGGCCAACTTGTCCTTTGTACTATCTCTTGTTCAAACGATTTGACCAAAACTTCAAACTACCAAACTCTCGATCGAATAGCCATCCGATCGAATGGCCATCCTTCCGGATGACCATCCGACCGGATGACTTGTTTAAATACTACAACGAAAACTTCAAAAGTTTTCAAAACGATTTACAAACACCGACGTCTCATTCGAATGACCATCCGTTCGAATGGTCATCCGCTCGGATGACCATCCGACCGAATGGGTATTCATCCGTTCGACTCGTTATCCGACACACAGCACATCTGACACACTGTTACGCAATGTTCAACGCTTACGCTACTGTTCTATGCTCAGACTAACTCCAACGCGCTCCCTTCAATCCAATTTAAGGTTGTGTTTATTTGTTAAACACATACTGTGAGTATACTCGAACCCCTTTTTCGCTTACGCACATTTGGGTGTCACATACGTTCTATATAAACTCACAACGCACACAATACTCAACTCTTTTACAAACGCGAACCGCTCTCGCATGCTATACGTGATTCGATGAATGCTTGTATGTTATGTTTACATAGTGATTGTTTGCCTGACACCTTAGCAACGATAGTACTATAGTTTGGACTCAGCACATGTTTGTTCAGGGGTTGTTAAGGGCCTTACTTCACATGGTCACAGTGGTGATAATGTGTTGCGCATTATACAACTCGCAGTCATGTCGGTTGCATGCGTCATTGTCGATAGCTTACGTGATTCACATTTCTACGTATTACATGCTGGTTATGCGTAAACGCTTTTCACTATACTATATACTATGCAAACTTGTGTACTCACATTTACATTATATGTATTGACTTTATTTTAACGTATGTGACAGGTTGATAGGATGTTTTGTTGTGATGAACAAGCTAGGAAGTCTAGAAACACGCTAAATAAATCTGAGTTGTCGGAATAGACTTGTTTTTGAGACTTATATCTGTAATTACTGTTTTTACTTTATTTGTTAGTAGTATGGGATATTAACATTAAAGATTTGGTAATTTAATAGTTGTTGTGGATTCTCTTGAACAATCTGTTGGGGTGTGACAAGAGGGTTGTCCACGCCTCTATTTGACACACTTTGGTTCAAGCTTCGCATTAACGAACAAGCTCGGCTTGTAAGGGCATTTTATCCGATTATTATGGTGTTCTCGGAATATAGTTATTATACTATTACTATTTACTATTTACTATTATAATTAAGTGGGTATCAAAAAAAAATTTAAGTGGTTATCCTTATGTTTGTTGGTGTTTTATTATTATCTTACAAAATACTGTTTTAAATTTATTGAGGTGAATCACATGAAATCTTTCTAAGTTTCTTGGTTTAGTTGGTTATGTTCAAACCCATAAAAAGTAAGGGAGTTTCATTATTTTTTGTTATTAAAAATTAAATAAAAAAGTTGTATGTTGATTGCATTAAGTTTAAACATTAAGTATCAACCCAACAAAGTATGGGTCTGTAAAATAATATTTTTTTCATACTTATACCTAGCTATCTCCAACACAAATTACAGCCCAAAGCTATGGTCATTCCTCCATATCAGGGGAAGTTGGTCACGGGCAATATTAAAAATTACGTAGTATACATATACTTATTTAAAAATTTGTATACTTATATTTAGAGAGAGAAATTTTTCTATAATTAGGTTCCAACATACAACCAAGGTGCTTTGTGGAATTTAAAATTTTTGACTTTTATGTTTATCAAGTGTTTCTTCGATCTTTTGTTAGTTGTAAATAAAGCTTCTATATCCATCACGAACACATATGAAATCGAATAAAAAACCAGTAGAGGCAACATATAAGTGGGAAATGAGGCGTGGCTTTGAATGCCGATAAACCCTAATCACATACACCTTATCATCGGGCACTGATATTCCAGTTTCATAATCACTCCACCACCACTCGTCAGTCGCCCATGTTTCTCTCTCCACGTATACTTTATGTTTCTAATATCTTTGGAGAATCTTTTCAGTGAGATAGTCGAACGAATCTGACCCCAGAAAAGGAAAAATGTTTAAATAACGAAAATGTCTAGATTCTTTCTTTAATTCAGAAATAGGTATCCGTTAATTTCTTAACTGACCAGTTAGAAGGAGATCTAACCTTCAACCAGCCGAGATTCTGGTCTTTGGATGGGTAGGAGGAAAACATGCATGTGTGGGTTTCCCCGCTTGTGGGCTTAGGGGGTAGTGTTTTCACGATGGGTCAGGCTTCTTTAAAGGCTGCTTCGGGTAACTGACCAAACAAGAGAAATCGTCCCTTGACAACCAACACGTTTTTATCCCATTTGCTTTTGATACTTTTGATTTCCTGGTGCCAGTGGCCGTGGACATACTTAGTCGAGTTCAAAGGGTCATGCATAGTATTTTATGACCCCGAGATCTATGAACGTAGTTTCTAAAAGAGTTAGTTTTGCTACTCTAAAAGGGGTAGCGGCGGAATTTGTTGCACGTTTACCATCTATTTTGATGTAAATTCATAACACGTTTCAACTAATAGCAAAATAAGTTATTCAGAAAAAAAAAGGTTGGATCGAGCTAAATTTGATAACAACAACAACTACAAATATAAAGGTACGCTTATGATGACTATATATGAAAGTTGAAATTGCATTCCATTGGTATATAAGTTTACACTTAAAGGTTTTTATTTGTCATCAGTTATTTTTGTTCATGTGATTGGGAGATAGAGAATAAAAGTCATGGCTATGAACAGGGAAGTATCTAAAAACAATCAGTAATGAGATAAGACTAGAGGGTATGGGCAGGCCCATCCCCATGAGGATGGGCCGCCACTTAGGCGCCACATCACCATCTTATAGAGGATGGGTCTCTTTCACTTTTGAACGGGGTGGATGATGGGGTTACCCCACATAATTTTTTAATGTTTAATTTTTATTTGTTTTACTTTTTTATTTGTTTCATTTTATAAAAACAATTCAATATTTAAAAATAAGACATAAAATCCATTACATAACATAAATAAAAATTACATAACCTAAAAAAAAAATTACACCACCTAAAATTTATAAAAAAAAAAAGACAACATTTAAAATTTTAAAAAAACTACACTACTCGTCTTCGTCACCGTTCACGTCGTTTGCGTTGTTCCATATATGTTCTACCAAATCCTGTTGAAGGTTTGCATGCGCGTAGTCGTTGGTTAGCGCGAACGAGTTTAAATCCTGTTGCGTCGGCTCTACCGGGACAGTATTCCCGTAAGATGCATTCTCATCATACTCACAAATCGCCCGACCTTCGTCTTCAATAATCATGTTATGGAGCAAAAGGCAAGCGTACATACAAAGGCGCAACCTTTTCGGTGTGAACGCACGTGCCTGTTGTTGAATGATGGCCCATTTTTTTAAACATCAAAACAACGTTCGATGTCTTTTCTTACAGCTTCTTGACGCTTGGCGAATTTTTTCCCTTTTTTCGTCCTCGGGAAATGGAATAGTCTTGACAATTGTAGACCAAGACGGATATATTCCGTCAGCAAGATAATACACGCGTCTATACTCAACCCCAGAAACTGTAAAACGGGTGTCCGGGCCGGTTCCATTAACGACATCGCTAAAGATCTCCGATTGGTATAGCACGTTGAGGTCGTTGAGTGAACCTGGGAGACCAAAGAAAGAATGTCAGATCCACAAATCTTGTGACGCCACGGCCTCAAGTATTAAGGTTGGATGGCCTTGATCACCTCGCGTGTATTGGCCACGCCACGCAGTCGGGCAGTTATGCCACGCCCAATGCATACAATCAATGCTACCAAGCATTCCCGGAAACTCGTGCCGTCCTTCATGAGCTTGGTACAACTGTTGAACATCATACGCGTTTGGTTTTCGCAAATATTTTTTGCTATACAGTTTCACCACATTATGGCAAAACCGATACAAACATTCCCGCGTAGTTCTTGCTGACATCTGTAAGTACTCGTCCAAAGCGTCGGCCACTGTCCCGTACGCCAGTTGGCGAATGGCCGCAGTACACATTTGTAACGTGGTGAACCCTTCATAATTCCGAGCATCGGGTCGTTGCGTGAAAAACGGGTCTAGCCCCGCCAAATCATGAGCAATCCGTGTGAATAACCGACGACTCATTCGGAACCTTCGTCTGAAAATGTCGGCGTTGTAAACGGGTGCATCTGAAAAATAATCGTTCACCAGTTTCTCGTTCGCTACTTCGCGATCTCTGTTAACCCGTATTCGCCTGGTAATAACGCTTTCAGACGAGACATCTTCCTCCTCCTCCTCCTCAATAAGAATCTGCGCCGCCTTTACCACAGCGTTTGCGAAAAACATCTCCTCTTCGTCCGAAGAACCCGATGGCCACCAAGAATTAGATGTCATTGTGGATGAAAAGATATTTTTTTATAAAATAGTGGTATAAAAATGAGAGTATTTTGGTTTGAAAGTGGAGAGAAAGTGATGAAAAATGGTATAAAAGGGGATGGTTTTAAAGAAAAAAGGAATTTTTTTTATTTTTTTTATTTAACACATATAGCCGTTGAACGGCTATATATTCAAAAAGTTGGCCCGGCATAAACGGCTTGGGCACGCCGGTTTGGTCAAGATGGGCCGAGGGGGGCGGTGTGGGGGACCGGCTCCGGGCCTAAGCCGACCCCATACCTCTTGGTCTAGGGGACATTTATGGAATTTTGAACTGTTCACATCGCAATCTCTAGTTGTAGAATATGAAACTTTCCCTTTCTGGACGTGTTGGATACTTTCTATCTTTCACAAAAGTCGACTTGTCCTTTCAATTGTTTTGTTTTTTTTGTCTCAATTTATGCCGAAAATTATTGAAGAAACTAAGTTTTATAGCTAAAACCTCATCAATTTGTATCTTTATTTTTAATGACAGCTTAAAACTAATAAAACAAAATAATATTACTTACGGACAAACTGATTAGTAATCCGCCAGTAAAGTTAGATTGTGTTAGTATGTACATTGGGTAGCCAAGTTTAATTTTTTTTTTTTTTTTTTTGAACTACAAAACTTCTATATTAAATATAGAAACCGGACCAGCAAGAAAATGGGACACGAAATTACAAAATTACATCACGAATATTAAACTTTTTCCACATCTCCCAAACGAGATTACCATGCTTAGATCTACTCGACACAACAAGAAAAGACTCTTTAATGATGTATGTCGTCCGATTAAAATGAATGTTCCAATCCTTAAATATCTTCTCATTTCTAGCTTTCCAGACCTCCCACATCGCCACCTGCATGTCACACCCCGATTTCCACGTGTCACCGGTGGGCCCGGTGGGGGAGTATCGTGACGTGGTTGGCAACATAATAGTCAAACAACACAATATTTAATATGCACAGCGGAAGCAATTTAAAAGATATAATACAACCGAATATAATATTGTAATATCAAATATCACAACAGTCGATTGTTTATCCACAGACGGATCGAAAATAAAATGGAAACAATAGTTCAACAGACTTTTAGGCATCTTAAGCTTGCGAGACTTCTATTGATGCTAAGGAGAAATATCCAGCCAATTTCGTATAGTACCTGCATTTAGCCTTTTTGGAAAATACGTCAGTTTACACTGGTAAATACAAGTAACTGACTCATTTTGAAAATGGTTTAAGAAAATTGATTTGGATGCACGTGGCACAAAATATCTTTTATAATTTGATTAAAATGCACAGAGGCAAAATTAACCTTTTATAACTTGGGAGAATTATTTAAATATATAATCTTGTGAACGAATTACATGTTCCTTGTGCGTTCAGTAGCCCGGATCTTGTCCGGGTTAAAGATCAATAGACACACCACATTTATTCTTTTGTGCGCTGACAGGTGTACGCCTACACCCCGCGCTTAAGTCGTGGCCATTACTTCGAATGATGCCATGGATATCCGGGACATGGTCATTAACCCCCCAAAGGCTTTAAGTAACAAGACTGTTTAAATGAGCCGATCAAATTAGTCAATTACCCACTCAACGGTGGAGGATTTGATGCTCGATCAAGCGGTATGCTATATACCGTAACCCAAGCCCGTATAGGGAAAATAAGTTAAAAGTATTTACCTGAGCAATGTATAAATCACAATAAGCAAAATGCACGTAGCTTTTACTGGTCCTCCTAATCTGGAACGAAGGTTTTATAATAACCTATTAGAATCCTAACGGGTCTTTAATTAAGCTTAAGCTTAGACCGGCTAGTTTTAAAGATACGGTTCGTACGCACGATTAAGCGAAGACCGGATAGAATGTGATTTAGACCCGACAAGTTTGAAGGCTTGTTTAATATGGGTTTATTATTCACCTTCTGGATTTTGAGATAAAACCGTTAAGGTTTGACCCGTTTCGGCTAATTTATGTAAACTTGTTACATAAACCGAACCGTACGCGTAATAAGCGTGACGGGTATTTATGAGAGCTATATACAGGTTCCCTAAGTTAATTATGCCTCAAATATGTTGTGACATCAGTAAGATGTCTTTCATTATGCCCGTAACGTGTTTAAACACAAACTAGGCCCCGTAGGGGTAGTTTGGTCATTTAAAAGTTTATAAAAGAGTTTAAGTAACAATCTGAGTTACAGGTCTGATGTAATCAGCAAATATACTCAATTTTCTAAGTTATATCAGTAGGATAAAGCATATATGTGAATTTATCATTTTTAACCAAACTATGCCCCGTAGGGGTATTTTGGTAATTTCACATAAGCCGAAAAGCTCAAAACTGGAGTCTGAGTTTATCAACCTTTGCTTACTGTTAAAATATTATAATTTGCCTCTTATATCAGTAGGTATCAACCCGGGTATGCTCAATATAATTTTAATACATACTATGCGTAAAAAAAACGCTTAATAAGGCGATTAAAGGCCATTTCCGGGTTCGATACTTAAATCTGATATTTTTATATTTCCAGAAGGCTTAAAATACTTTATTTATCATATGTGATCAGTAGCAATGTTCAATGTTCAAAGGCTTAAAAAAAAGAGTTCTTCTCTCTCATTCCGAAAAAGAGTTCAATGTTCAAATCGACACCGGTAGCGATATTCTATGGGTTACTTGCAGTTCTTGCAGTGACTTCTAAGAAGCTTTTAATAGTTGGATTGGCTCAATACCGGTAAGAGTATCTGAGATTCTTGTCTCCGTTCAAGCTTCAACCTCCGACGACACCTGTGATTCTTGTCTCCGTTCACCCTCTCTTCTTCTTCTTCTTCTTCTCTGAGATTCTTGTCTCCGTTCACCCTCTCTTCTTCTTCTTCTCTGATCAACCTCCGACGACACCTGTGCTCCGATAACTTGACGGCAACTCGCACCTCCGTAACAAGGAACTCCGTTGCTGCTCCGCTTATTCATCGCGCACATACTGTTCCTACATTAAATCCAGGAATCAGAGAACAAAGTGACGAACCCTAAAATTTTAAATTTGGGGGTTTTCGTTTTTGGGTTTCCAGAAGTTCAATTTTTGGTCCAAGAAAGTGTTTTAAGCAACAAAGATCTGTAACTCTTGGTGGACTCACGTTTGCCAACTTCAGATTTTCCGGTTGTGTTGTCATATCTTGACAACCTTGTTGCGGTGCTTGGATTGGTGGAAAAAGAAACTTGGAAGCTACTGGTCGGTTAGGGTTCAACCCAAGAAGGTTGTAAAATCCTAATCTGAACTGGTGAAACCCTTGCTGGGGTTTGCTGCCTTGGTGAGATCTTTCCTTGTTATATTTCTGTTTTTCCGTTTTCTGCATTTAGGCATTCTTGTTGCCGGGGTAGTTGGACCGGTTTGATTGATTGGGACACAGGAAGGGTACATCCTGTTGCATTTAGGCATTCTTATTGCTGCTGATATATTCTGTGTTTCTTATTTGTTGTTTGTTATATTCTCTTGTTGATTACCTCTTGTTTGTTGAGTTGTTATTGTCTGTGATACTCGCGTCTGGTTTTTGTGTTGTTATTTCTGCTGTCTACCTGTTGTGTTATCTTATTGTGTGAACTTATCTTATTCTGCTGTTTACCTGCTGTTTACCTGTTGTGTTATCTTATTCTGCTGTTTACCTGTTGTGTTATTGTTTAGGCATTGTTCTTGATCGTATTTGTGATTGTTTACTTATTGTGTGAACTTATTTATAACGCTCTATTTGATCATTATTTGTTATGCGTGTGCCCTTTTTGGATTATCGGGTGATTTGTAGCAATCATAGACGGTAGATATCATGATTTTTCATTGAGATCATGTTCGAGGACGAGGGGTGCAGGGAGGGGAAAAGAAAGGGGGTATAGTTTGCGCGTGGCTTCGTGGAATGTAGGAACCCTTAGTAGTAAGTTGTTGGAGATCATAGATACACTAAAAAGACGTAGGGTAGATATAGCGTGCCTTCAGGAGACTAAGTGGAAGGGACATAAAGGGGATGAGCGCAATGGGTACATGTTGTTGTATTCAGGGTCTGATGGGGTAAAGAATGGGGTAGGATTTCTAGTAGATATAAACTTGTATAAAAATGTGGTAGAGGTGATACGATACAACGATAGGATCATGGTGTTGAGATTAGTACTAGGAGAGGAAGTGGTGACAGTTGTTTGCGCATATGCCCCACAAGTGGGATTAGGGGATCAAGAGAAAAGAGATTTTTGGGACTGCCTAGACGGAGTTGTGAGGGCCATACCTACGGAAGAAAGAATTTTCATAGGAGGCGATTTTAATGGCCATATTGGTAGGCATAGTGATGGTTTTAGTGAGGTTCATGGGGGCTTTGGTTTTGGTGATAGGAACAACCCTGGTAGGGATTTGCTAGAGTTTGCGGTGGCCCACAACCTAGGTATTCTGAATTCTTTCTTTAAGAAGAAAGAATCACAGTTGATTACTTTTAGCAGTTGCGGACGTAACACTCAGATTGACTATATTTTGATGAGGCTAGGAGATCGAAGGTGGTGGAGGGACTGCAAGGTTATACCAGGGGAGACAGCAGTGACTCAACACCGTTTATTGGTGGCGGATATAGTCATGAGAGGAAAACTGACCAAGGGAGAGAGGGTAATGCGACCTAGGGTTAGATGGGGTATGTTAAAGGGCGACAAAATCGAAGTGTTTAGAGATAAGGTCCTCTTAATGACATCGCCTAGAGTAGATGGGGACGCAAACCAAATGTGGGAGGACATGGCAAACACCATTACTAATGTGGCGAAGGAAACGCTAGGGGTTGTAAAAGGAAAGAGGTGTGGCCATAAGGAGTCATGGTGGTGGAATGAGGATGTGCATACTAAAATAAGGATTAAACAAGGGTGCTTTAGGGATCTTTTGAGGTGTACAGTCGAGGAGGAGCAAGCGATTTTAAGGGATAGATATAAAGAGGCTAAGAGAGAGGCGAAGAAGGCAGTGTCAGAGGCGAAGAACGCAGCTTACAAGCAGATGTATGATCGACTGGAAACAAAGGAGGGGGAGCATGACATGTTCAAGATTGCAAAGGCTAGAGAGCGTAGAAGGCAAGACTTAGGAGCAGTGAAGTTTTTAAAGGGAGAGGACGGATGCGTTTTGGTCAAAGAACACGACATTAAGTTGAGATGGCAAGTGTACTTCTACAATCTTTTCAATGGCAGGAGGGATTACCAACAAGAAATTGAAGAAAATGATGATTCACCTACGTAAAGGCGACTACGGAATAACGGCTATTGTCGACGTATCACACGGGAGGAGGTGAGAACAAACCTTAGAAAGATGGGAAGGGCTAAGGCAGTTGGGCCAGATAACATACCGATTGAGGTATGGAAATGCTTGGGAGAAGAAGGAGTACATTGGCTAACTATTTTATTCAATCTTATTTTCAAATCTGGGAAAATGCCAGATCAATGGAGGAATAGTGTAGTAGTTCCTGTGTATAAGAACAAAGGGGATGCCCAATGTTGTGGGAATTATAGAGGGATTAAGTTGCTAGGACACACTATGAAATTATGGGAGAGAATAATTGACACGAGAATCCGAAGAGAAACTCAAGTCACGGTAAACCAATTTGGTTTTATGCCAGGGCGATCGACTACGGAGGCAATACATATTCTAAGGAGATTGATGGAAAAGTATAGGGAGAAGAAACGGGACCTACACATGGTGTTCATTGATCTTGAAAAGGCCTATGACAGTGTGCCACGTAGACTGATTTGGGATAGTTTGGAGAGTAGAGGGGTTTCTGGGAAGTATATAGACTTAATTAGGGATATGTATGTTAGGACTGAGACTAGTGTCCGAGCGCCTGTAGGGGATACTGATTCTTTCCCGGTGGAGGTAGGACTCCATCAAGGGTCCGCTTTGAGCCCTTTTCTATTTGCAGTTATCCTAGATGAGTTGACAAAGTTAATTCAGGGGGCTCTTCCGTGGTGCCTGCTTTTTGCAGATGATATTGTGTTAGTTGCTGATAGTAAACAAAGCCTGAATGCGAGGTTAGAAGAGTGGCGAGCAGCTTTAGAGGGAAGAGGTTTAAAGATTAGTCGATCTAAGACTGAGTACTTGTATTGCGACTTTAGTGGAGTAGACAACGATGAGGACATTCAGATCACCATTGACAGTCAAGCGGTCCCGCAGGTGACTAAGTTCAAGTATCTAGGATCATTTGTCCAGAGGGATGGGGAGATAGATAGTGACGTTGCCCACCGCATCCAGGTCGGATGGTGTAGGTGGAGAGCTGCCACTGGGGTATTGTGCGATAGGAGGTTCCCAACAAAATTGAAAGGGAAATTTTATAGGATTGCAATTAGACCTGCTATGTTATATGGAACCGAATGTTGGGCCATTAAGGAAGTACAGGCATGCAAGATGGAGGTAGCAGAGATGAGAATGCTAAGATGGATGTGTGGCCACACAAGGTTAGACCGGATAAGAAATGATGTTTTTAGGGAAAGGTTAGAAGTAGCTAGTATATCAGATAAGATAAAGGAGGGAAGATTGAGATGGTTTGGGCATGTGAAGAGGAGGCAGATGATAGAACCAGTTAGAGTGGTTGAAACCCTCGAGGTGGAGGGGAGGAGGAGTAGAGGCAGACCCAAAATTACTTGGGATGAGCGGATTAGGCAGGATTTGCAAAAATTGCACCTCTCTGAGAACATGGTCCATGATAGGAGCTCGTGGAGACGTAGGATTAAGGTTAAGGATTTCTAGGAAAGGGTACAATTGTGTTTTTAGGTGTAGTGTAGTGTATGGTCGTACATAAGTAACTATGTGTATAGGATGTTTTGTACAGTTGTGTTTCTAGGTGTGGTGTATGGTCGTAAATATGTAACTATGTGTATAGTCTGTTTTGTGTTGTCATATTTGTTCTGTTCTACCATGCACTATTTCGCAACTCATACTACATTGGTAGCTTCATACACATACACACACACCCCATTCTCTATTTATTTCTTTCCTGGGTGTTTTTGAGCCGAGGGTCTCTCTGGAAGCAGCCTCTCTATCCCTAGGGGTAGAGGTAAGGTGTGCCTACATCCCACCCTCCCCAGACCCTACAAATAGCTTTGCTATTTGTGGGATTTTACTGGGTATGATTGATTGATTGATTGATTGATCAGTAGCAAAAGGTTTGGAGTCGTTTAGATATGTAAAACTCATTTTATGGCCCGTAAGGGCAAAACCGACAATTACCGGATTAAGCCTACGACTACTAGTTATGCTCAGCCTAAAATTAATTAAAAATCTTTAAAAATCCCAAAATAATATATTGCATCAATGGGTAAAAGATTTGATATCAAAACGTAGGCTTAACTAGGCTATACGCTAATTACGCTGTTTTATTAACATAAAGCTTTAATTTTGCGATATTGAGCATAACTCTAAATCTACAATTCAAACTGATGTCAAACTTTGCATACAAGTTTATATATCAGTAATTAAAGTTTCTACTCTTTTACATTTCCAAAAATCACGTGTTAAAGTAATAAGGGCATAACGGTCAACATATGAGCAATTAACGGAAACGTGCATATTAATTGGATAACTAATGAAGCAAGGTG
>JARYGA010052635.1:0-26278 GCA_030545235.1 Helianthus tuberosus | reverse complement strand
AATATACTCCCGTATCCAGACTCCTATATTCAGTCTTACAGGTGAATGTACACTAATGATATCTGTAAACGGGTAATGCGAGACCATGAGAGCTCAGGCTATTGCTTCCGAAAAATCAGAGAGATGATGGTTCGTCTTTCGGTGTGTCCCGTTTGGGGATCTTTTCTTCAACAGCACATGATTAGCATTTTTCAATGTTTCATCATTTTTTATGCTGAGGGTGGGCTTTATGATTAAAGCTATGCAAAGTATTATACGAGGACTAGGCTATTGCTCCCGCAAAATCAGAAGTCCTGGTATAATACCCTAGATATCACCACGCACAAAGACCTAGTATGTCAGAAAAAGAAAGCCATTCAAACAAGATTTCAGGGGTTACCTATATATCCGAGAGATGTTCACCACAAAATAAGTAAGTATTTGAAATTTAGGTTTATATCTCGAACACAATCTACTAAGCGTGTAAAAACCTACTGGCATATCATCAGTGAGACCGTTTATCACATTTTAACTTTCCAATTCTTTAGCGTACTGTGATTGTCTATTGATGTACTATCATTTCCTCTTTTTCACAACAAAACTCATTTTAAATTTTCTCGATGTTTTTGGTTTTTAGATTTTATCATGTTTTTGGATTTTTCAAAATTTCTAAATTTTTTACTCCCCCTAAAATCAAAAATATGTTTCAATTTTTGATTTTCCAGGAAAATTTAAAAATGTAAACAAACAACTATACAAAGTAAAATGACAAACTGATGTGAATTGCTTCAATTCGCCATCCACTTGGCATAATCAATCAGAACTCCCCCTGACAACAAACTATATTCCCATAATGATTTCAAAACACTTAAGTTTATTTTAATCAAAATGATTTTTTTCGGAAAATAAGTTTTGTTTGTCAATTCATAAACATGTAGAATCGGGGATTTATTCATCACTTTGTTCTTCAACCACTTGTAAAAATCTAACACTTGTAGGTTTTTTCACAAAAAACATTTTTCAAGAAAGATGCCGATTCGTGCTCCACGATTACCAACTTGGGAGCTCCAGCAAGTCCGGATTTTACTTCTTAAATAATCTCACACATGCCTGCGGAATCATGGGTGAACCATCAGCATTTGGTTTAACAATTTTTGATTCATAAAACTCTTTAACTCCCTTCACCATCCCATCAGCCATCTTTCCAAAAATGTGTAACACTTTGCCATTAAAAGCTTTTTCAGCATCAAATTCTTTCTCATCAGAGAAGAATTGATCTGAAATCTCAATCTTACCTTCTGATCTCAAGTTTCCGTTTGACAATGGTGGAAAATTTTCATCATCCATTGTTGGAACGGAATTCTCATCTTTTTGCACAACAGATGGCTCCTCTGACTTTGATGAATCAGATTCATCGCTAGAACTAACTTTTGAATTTTTAACAACCCATTTTTGTTTTTCAAGATTTGCTCTTCTTTTGTAAAACTGTTTCGAACTTTCACCAACTTCAAAAGTCGAATTTTTGAACTTTGTAAATTTTTCTGTTGGTTGTTTCTTTTCATCAACATATGTCTCTTTCAATTTAGAGTTCGAAGCAACTACCTGTTTTGTGTTAGTGGAGTTTGGGCAATTCCACGCAATATGTCCAACTTCTTGACATTTGAAACGGGTTCTTCTTTCAACTCTTGATTCAGATTTCATCATTATATTCTTTTGCTTTTCAGCGAGAAACTCCTTGTTTGACTGTTTCCAGAACGGTTTCTCCTTCTCCTCTTCTGAACTTGCTCCTGAAACAAATTTAGTTGGTTTATAAATTTTCTCATTTTTATGATTTTCGGGTGGAATAAAACCTAAACCTTTCTTTTTGAAATTATAGTTATGGTTTGGTTTCTTTTGATAACCCGAACCAGAACTGTAACCCTTTTTCTTGTTCAATCTTTGTTGAACTCTTGAAGTGTACTTTTTAGGTTTTTCAGTAAGATTTACATCTTTTATTTCAGAAATATTAATTTCTGTTAATTTGAAAACCTTGTTAATCATTTTAGTTTTAACACTTCTTATTGGAAATTCCTCATCAGAAAATAATTTGTCAGAATCATTCAAAGTATATGCTACTTTGAATGTTTCGTCATTCAAATTATTTTTCGACATCAGAAAATCTTTATTGTAAACCCTTTTGATTGGTGAACTCGAGCTTTTATCTGGCGAACTCGACTTTTCAGATTTAGACTCTGACTTTGACTCTTCATCTTCATCCAACACCTGATTGACCACTCTCTTAATTAACTCGGACTCAAGATCAGTGTCTGACGCTATGAAGGTGACATCAATATCATCTAGTAATCCATTGATAGACTCGGATTTCAGATTTGGATTGAGTGCTTCAGCCACCTTTTCAAAGTCTCGGGGGTATAGCCATCCCACATTGAATTTGGTACTCTGTTATACTTCAAACCAGTTTTCTTACCAAAATTTCCTTCATCATCTGCATACTTATGAGCTGCAACGGCAGGATAGATGCAATCAATAACATACTCTGAACTTTGATAACTTCGAAGTAAATTGTTCACTCTTTCGGTTTCAATCTTCATCGCTGCCAATTCTTGTTTCAGCTCCGCATTCATCTCAATATATCCGTTGATTGCTCTTTGCTTTTGAAGAACTGTTGCTTTCAGAAGATCTTTCATCTGAATATCTTCATCACAAGCTCTTTTGTAAATATTCACTTTGCTTCTTAGGAGATCATATGACTCTTTTATACTCCTCACATTGTGCAGTAAGTTTTCTTTGAGTTTCTCCAATTCAGCCAACTTCATGTCTTTCTCAGCACAACCTTTGCAAGGTACTAAACACTTTGCATAAGGTTTTTCAACCTCTACAATCTTTTCTACCTCAACAATTTTTTCAACTTCGACAATTTTCTCCACCACCTTCTCAAACACAACTGGTTCTTTATCAAATTCTATTTTCACTTCATTTTCTTCAATCTCGACCTTTTGTGTTGGTTCTTCTTCAGCTTTTACCTTTTCTTCAGCAATCCTTCTTGCTTCAATTTCCTCTTCAACAATCCTTCTTGCTTCCAATTCTCTCTTCAGTCTAGCAGCCCTTTTCTCTTTCAACATCTCGATTTTATCTGCAAAAAACAAATTAAAACTATAAGAATCCAAATTTTTTCTAGCTGTATTAATATACTCTTCCTCATCATCAATATCTTCATCACTTCCTGAAGTTAAAAATCGGTTGTCTTTTAGGACGGTTCTTAGATTTGATTGATTTTTCTTCTGAGGTTGTGTCTTCAAAGATTTGAGCAACAAATGCTGTTTTTTCTGAAGTTCTGTTAGGATTCCACTTATCCCAACTGAATCCTTCTGGAAGCCTTTCATCTTCTTGGTTTATCAGACCATAACAAGCTCTCTTCTTTTTTTCATCTTCAATTTGAATAGTTTTTTTAGTGTGAAGATTGTTGTTGATATGGTTGTTGAGCAACCTGATGATAAATTGCTTTTCGATGATAATCGTTGTTTCCAAATGGATCTTGTCTTCCGGTTGATTCCCTGTTTGTACACTCTCGTTTAAAATGCCCCCTTTCTCGGCAACCAAAACAAGTAACCTTTGATTTGTCAAAACCTAGCTGAGATGTAGCAGCATCACGAAGATCATCTCTTCCAGTGATTTGTTTGAATTTTTCTACTCTTCTCAAAACACTATCTAAACACCACTTGATGTCCATCAACTCAAGTTCTTCAGAATTAATCTGATTATAATCCTCTTTAGTGAGCATCGGATTTCCGATTCTTCCAGCAACTAAGCTTTCATACGACTCTAACACAGTAACAAGAGATGCCATGTGTTGCTTAGCAATATCTGGAGAGAAATTTTGACCATTTTGAATGTTTAATGTCACATTGCATTGCAAATTGGTTGAACTCTGTCGTTGAGAACTTGGTGTTGAGAAATTTGGATCAAAACTTGAATAAGACAAAGAATATCCACCACTCTGAGTTATAGTGCTAACATTTGTTCCGGAAGTACCATCAGCACTGAAAGCAATCTGAATCTTCGGACTCGGAGTAGTCTCAACTTTGTTTCCTCTATAGTATAGACTAACATCTTGTTAAGCACTCGGATTCTTCATGATAGCAGTTTTCTGAACATCCAATTCATGTTCTTCAAGCTTCTGAATGAACTTACACAAATTCATATCTTCAGATTTTCGGTTATGCTTTAGAAACAACAGATATGTTCCCCATTTATTCTGTGGTAGCGCATCGGCTAGCTTATCAACCCATTCATCATCTTCTTTCTTGATGTCCAATTTTTTCATCTCCTGGACAAGATGACAATATCTCTCAATAGTCTTCCTAGTCGTCTCATTTTCAAAAGCTGTAAACATATCAAATGATTTCTTTAGTAATGCACGTTTATTTTTTATCATGTCAACACTTCCCTTAAACTATTGAATCAACGCTAACCAAATTGATCTAGCAGTTCCCTCATGTTGAAGCAAAACGAAAATATCTTCTTTTACTGCTGTAACACCCTTTTTATGATAATGAGATGCACTAATAAGTTACATGAATTTTTACTAAAAGTTGAGTTTACAAAAGATTTTCAAGTTTAGATACCAAACATAATCATGTTAAGTACAAAAACAAAGTTTAAAGTAACTTCTACTAGTCGACTACCGACTAGTTTAAACCTTCAGACATGGTTAACAATTCATTTACATCAAAATCATTGTCTAAACAAAGTTAAGTTAACGCGGAAGCTTCAAAATGCATGTTCGGTTCTTGATGTCATACTTGATCACCATCCGGGAAGGCCCCAACCATACCTACGGCCAAAACCACTTTAAAAGTTAGTATTGACATAGTTATAAGGCATATAAACGGGTTCTAGTGTCAAAACATCAAAATAAAAATAAAATTTCAAATCTGAACATGTCGCGTGTCGCGCCAGGAACATCTCAACTTGTCGCGTGGCGCGGGAGGCCCCGCATGTCGCGCCAGTGTTTTGGGTTTCCCTCGCGTGGCGCGGGGGAGTGCGTTTTCCAGCAGGTCCAGTTTCTTGACCTGCATTTTACCCAGCTCCGAAAATTATCAAAATTCTAACTTTAAAAGGTCATAACTTTTCACTCGCTACTCCGTTTTAGCCGATTCTTTTTCCTATAAGTCCGTAATAAAATTACGGACCCAACCATGTAAATTTCACAATCCTGGAAATCAAGATACCGACAATCGGTTCACAATTTCCTTATTACAATTTTCCAACCCATTAGTGTAAGTGCATAACACCACTTTTCAATTTTTAAGACTTTTTAGACATAATTACCCAATTTCCCGGGCCCATAAATTTGGCGCATTCGCGCCATTCTATGGCTTTGCGTTCCCTTAGAACTAACTACTTGTTTCTTCGGAATTCAAGCATTCCGTTTCAAGCAACCCTTTCATTTAACTTCTATCATTTGATCCGAATTCCCGGATTCTTAGACTTAGATTAGTATAACCAAATCATTGATGTGGTACAATCCACCATCTAACGAAGTATGAGACTTTCAAGTCTCTACTCTCGTGATTCTTTTAAAAGCATCATTTTGACCCGTTTGGCTATTTAGTGAAAACCATCACTTTATTGACAAGCCAAACTAAATTCCAAGTCTTTATTTGACCCGTTTGATGGTCGAGTGTACTTCGCCACTTTAACGACGCATCAAACGCATCCATTACAACACAACATCATTCATACGACAAACCCAAATATTTACACAAAATTTAACGGGGCATAAGCCACGTACCATTAAAGCACACCTTTTCCGCGGGTATCACCTCCGGCGTGTCCACTTGACGTTCCGGATTCCTTGCCTAAAGAGTTCAATTCATAACAAGATTAGAACTCTTTCATAAGCTTTAACGCATTATTTCTTAACATATTCAAATCTGCGTTTTACCCAACTTTTAACATTTTAACCCTCATTTAGGCGTTTTATCAAACACCTAGCGGGTCAGATTTCTACATGATCTAGACCAAGTTCATGACTTGAGTTTATCACCATAATTAACTTCAATTAGACTACATGTCCATATTTTAACATCAACAATTTAGAGGTTTCCTCATAATTTCAGTTTACACTAGAACAAGAGTGTTAATCCTAGTGTTTATCAAGTTCCACTAACATATTAGTCACCCACTATGGTGATTTTGGCCCTTACAATTATCGTGCAAGAATTTATCAAGAAATCATCTAGGGTTTGTCCTTAAACCTTATATCACTTCCAATTTCATGTTTACAATACATAATTAAGCTCTACACTCGATTTCAATCACATGCATGAACATTGAATTGAATCAAAATGACCTAATTTGACATACCTTATGACCCCTTTAACAAGGTGATCACGATTCTATGATCAGATTTTGATTTCAACTGGATTTTGGCCTTCAATTTGATAGTTTAGTAGATATTAGGGTTTTGGGAGTGAGGGTGTCGCCCCCTTCCTGCTTTTGATCGACCAGAGCCTCAATTGAGGTGTTTGGTTTTTATTTTTTTGATTAAAACTAATAATAATAGTTTCAAGTTTAACAACATTGGTCCCCCCACTTTTGTTTAACATTTAGTTTCGGTTATTCTAACCTTATTTCAAGTTATTTCTAGACTTGTAGCTAACTAGGTTATAATTTTCCAAGTTAATTAATTCTTGTTTATTTAAAACTTTATAATCGTAATATAAAGTTTTATATTTCCAGGATGTTACAAGTCCACCCCCCTTAAAAAGGGTTTCGTCCCCGAAAGCGTATTACGTACCAAATAATATAGGGTAGAGCCGTTGCATTTCGTCTTCGGATTCCCAGGTGGTATCCGCACCCTTCCTGTGTTCCCATTTAACCTTCACTTGGTTAATTACTTTGTTCTTCAAACTCTTCTCTTTACGATCTAAAATTGCAATTGGATTTACTGCATAGTTGAGGCTGTTATCCACCTCGATGTCATCGTAGTGGATACGAGCGGTTTCATCTGCTAAGCATTTTCGGAGATGTGACACGTGGAATGTGCTATGAATTCCACTCAACTCCTCGGGTAGTTCAAGACGATATGCTACCCTACCAACCCGTTCAGTGATTCTGAATAGCCCAATAAACCTCGGACTCAACTTTCCTCTTTTTCTGAACCGTATAATTCCTTTCCATGGCGATACTTTTAGCATTACTTTATCACCGATTTGAAATTCAATCGGTCTCTTCCGTTTATCCGCGTACGCTTTTTGTCGATCCTGAGCCGCCTTTAGGTGAGCTCGGACCAAGTCGATCTTCTCATTCGTAGTTCGGATTATATCAGTAGGAGCTAGTCCTCGTGGACCCACTTCTCCCCAACATACCGGGGTTCGACACTTTCTTCCATATAACATTTCGTAAGGGGCCATTTTAATGCTCGCGTGATAGCTGTTGTTATACGAGAATTCGACCAAGGGTAGATAGACATCCCAACTACCCCCGAAGTCGATAATGCAAGCCCGCAGCATATCTTCCAACGTTTGTATCGTTCTCTCACTTTGCCCATCCGTTTATGGATGGTAAGCAGTGCTAATGAACAGTTTAGTTCCCATTTGCTCTTGGAATTCGTGCCAAAATTTCGAAGTAAACCGAGTATCTCTGTCTGACACAATGGATATCGGTACTCCATGACGTGCTATGATCTCATTGGTGTACACCTCCGACATCTTCTCGGATGTATAAGTCTCACGAATCGGAATGAAGTGAGCACTTTTCTTCAATCTATCCACGACTACCCATATAGCATCACACCCGCGATTGGTTTTGGGCAATTTGGTCAACAAATCCATTGTGATTTGTTCCCATTTCCAAACTGGGATGTCCAATGGTTGCAACTTACCATATGGCTTCTGGTGCTCCGCTTTGATTTGCAAACAAGTTAAACACTTCTCCACATACTTCACAATATCTCTTTTCATTCCGGGCCACCAATAGTTTTGTTTTAAATCATTGTACATCTTGGTCACCCCCAGATGGATCGAATAATGAGATTTATGGGCCTCGTCAAGTAGAAGCGCCTTGGCCCCACACGTATTTGGAACCCATATCCTTCCAAATCGAGTTTTCAACCCTTGGTTACCATCTGTCAAGTCTTTTAGCTGGCCAACTATTCTCTCTTTATTCATATTTTCTTCCTTCATTGCTTCAGTTTGAGATTTTCGGATTTGCTCAAGCAAACCCGATGTCACGATTAGTTGCATCGTTCGCACTCGAATAGGCGTATAGTCTGTCTTTCGGCTCAACGCGTCCGCCACTACATTAGCCTTACCGGGGTGGTAATGTATGTCACAATCAAAGTCTTTTACCATTTCTAACCACCGCCTCTGTCTCATATTCAATTCTTTCTGATCCAAGAAATACTTCAAGCTTTTATGGTCGGTAAAGATAGTGCATTTTACCCCATATAAGTAATGCCTCCATATTTTTAAGGCGAACACCACTGCTGCCAACTCGAGGTCATGTGTAGGGTACTTCTTCTCATGAGTCTTTAGCTGTCTCGAGGCATAGGCTATAACCTTGCCTCGTTGCATCAAAACGCAGCCAAGTACCGAATGCGATGCATCCGAGTAAACAACCATATCTTCCGTTCCATCTGGTAATGACAACACCGGTGCATGGGTCAGTTTCTCCTTAAGCGTTTGGAACGCCCTTTCCTGATCTTCACCCCAAATAAACTTTTCGTCCTTACGGGTTAATTTGGTTAATGGCATAGCGATTTTAGAGAAATCTTGCACGAACCTCCGGTAATAACCCGCAAGCCCCAAGAAGCTTCTGATTACTGAAAGGATTTTTCGGTGGATTCCATCTTGCCACAGCTTCTATTTTCGATGGGTCTACTAACACCCCATTTGCACTAATGATGTGCCTAAGAAATTGCACCTCTCGTAACCAGAAGGCACACTTTGAAAATTTCGCATACAATTTCTCTCTCCTGAGCGTCTCCAACATTTCACGCAAATGACTTGCGTGTTCTACTTCATTCTTCGAATATATCAAGATGTCATCAATGAACACTATCACTGACTTGTCTAACATGGGTTTGCAAACCCGGTTCATAAGATCCATGAAAGCCGCGGGTGCATTAGTTAACCCGAAGGACATCACGAGGAACTCGTAATGTCCGTACCGTGTGCGGAAAGCCATTTTCGGTACATCCTCCTCCTTGACTTTCAACTGATGATACCCCGATCTAAGGTCGATTTTGGAGAACCAACTTGCACCTTGTAGTTGGTCAAATAGGTCATCAATTCTTGGAAGCGGATATCGATTCTTTACCGTGAGTTTGTTCAACTCCCGGTAATCAATGCACATACGCATGCTCCCATCCTTCTTTTTCATGAATAATACTGGTGCGCCCCATGGAGACACACTTGGCCGAATAAATCCTTTGTCAAGCAAATCTTGGATTTGGGACATCAATTCCTGCAATTCTGATGGCGCGAGCCGATACAACGCCTTAGCCACAGGTTTCGCGCCCGGAATCAATTCAATTCCGAACTCTACCTCCCGTTCTGGTGGTATACCCGGTAAATCTTCCGGAAATACATCAGCGTATTCACGTACCACTGGTACGTCTTCAATCGTTGGCGTCTCTTTATCAGGTTCGTTTGCGTATATCATGAATGCTTTACATCCGCGCCTCATAAGTTTGTGAGCTTTTAGTATTGAGCACATAACGGGACTACCCCCTTTTTCGCCAAAGATGGTAACAAGCTTCCCACTTGGAGATGTCAATTTTATCTCTTTGCAGAAACATATCACTTTAGCATGATGTCGGGATAACCAATCCATCCCGACCACTACTTGAAATTCTCCCATTGACATAGGGATCAAGTCTATTAAATACTCCTCATCATCAATGGTTATTTTGCAATCTCGACATACATCACATACAAGGAAAATTTTGTTATCACCTATTTCTACCTCTAATGGCATAGGCAATTTTGTTAGTACAAAAGAAGGATGTCGAATAAATCCATGTGAAACAAAAGATTTATTCGCACCCGTATCAAATAGCACATGTGCGGGAATTGAGTTTATAGCAAATATACATGAAACCACATCGGGTTCCACCTTTGCCTCGGCTGCCGTTAACTGGAAGGATCTTGCTTTTGCTCTTGGTGTCTCAGTACGTGTATCCTTGTCATCTTTCTTTCCGGTCAACTCCGGGCACTCAGATTTCTTGTGACCCGGCTGATAACATTTGTAACACACCGACACCTTCCCCGGACACAACGCAGCCGTGTGCCCTGTTTTTCCACAAATAGGACACGGCTTGTCCTTAAACCAACACTCACCCTTGTGCCCTTTCCCGCATATCTTGCAGTTTGATGACCCGCCTTTTCCTTCTTGTTTCTTTGAGGATTCGGTCATGCGCGCCTTTTTCGTCGGGCTTGGATTGACTACCTGCGCCCTTCTTTTGCCTCTCTCAATCTGTTTCTTCAACTCTATCTCCCGTTCCCGAGCAACGTTTATAATCTCGGTGAGAGTTTCATACTTTGAAGGAGTCATAAACTCCCTATACTCGGCGCTCAGCATATTATAATAATAGTATATTTTCTGCTCTTCATTCGTTATCAGGTCATCACAAAACTTCATTTTATCCATGAATGTTCCCGTGATTTTATCGATAGATTCACCCTTGTGTCGAAGCTGCATAAATTCTTCCTTGATTTTGTTAATGACTGCCTTGGGACTATGATGTTTAAGAAACGGTGTCTTAAACTCGTCCCATGTCATAGCCTTCGCCGCTTCACTTCCGATCTCTTTCTTCTTGTTATCCCACCAATCTTTCGCCTGACCCCTTAACTGATCCGTGCCATAGGCCACGTAGTCATCCTCATCGCAATGGGTCCTTTCAAATACTCCATCCATATCACTTAGCCACCGTTGGCATATTATTGGGTCAACCTCCCCATTGTAATTTGGCGGTTTACACGCCATGAACTCTTTATAAGAACAAGATTTTCGTCCTCCTGACTTCTCCTTCGCTAAATTGGTATTATCCTCCAATTTCTTGATTCTTTCTTCCACCACTGATAACACCGTGTTTTGGATTTTGTCGATGAAACCCGACAAACTGTTTTTGATTGCCT
Organism: Helianthus tuberosus; assembly: GCA_030545235.1. NCBI lineage: Eukaryota > Viridiplantae > Streptophyta > Magnoliopsida > Asterales > Asteraceae > Helianthus > Helianthus tuberosus. The sequence continues at coordinate 15,155 of JARYGA010052635.1, read as the reverse complement.
TTCCTACCTCCTCAGCAATCACTTCTCTTGTTTGCTCGGTGACTCTCGGCACCGCATCATCATTACCCTTATCCGTCATCTTTAACTGAAATGTTTACATCGAGCGTTAAACATTTCATCTATGGCATATGGTTTATTTACTTCAGTTTATTCAAGTTCATAACTTGTTTTCACCGTTCTCATTTAATGCACTTTCTGGGTTTGAGTGTGTTAACACGCTCTTCCCATGCATGTCAATTCATTATTTCCCTTTTTATAATTAGTAATTCTACTTTAGAACAATTAACTCTTACCGGATGCTTGATCAAGCTTGAACCGAACACACTTGTTAACAACCTTGAGCTCTAATTACCAACTTGTAACACCCTTTTATGATAATGAGATGCACTAATAAGTTACATGAATTTATACTAAAAGTTGAGTTTACAAAAGATTTTCAAGTTTAGATACCAAACATAATCATGTTAAGTACAAAAACAAAGTTTAAAGTAACTTCTACTAGTCGACTACCGACTAGTTTAAACCTTCGGACATGGTTAACAATTCATTTACATCAAAATCATTGTCTAAACAAAGTTAAGTTAGCGCGGAAGCTTCAAAATGCGTGTTCGGTTCTTGATGTCATACTTGATCATCATCCGGGAAGGCCCCAACCATACCTACGGCCAAAACCACTTTAAAAGTTAGTATTGACATAATTATAAGTCATATAAACGGGTTCTAGTGTCAAAACATCAAAATAAAAATAAAATTTCAAATCTGAACCTGTCGAGTGTCGCGCCAGGAACATCTCAACTTGTCGCATGGCGCGGGAGGCCCCGCGTGTCGCGCCAGTGTTTTGGGTTTCCCCGCGTGGCGCGGGGGAGTGCGTTTTCCAGCAGGTCCAGTTAATGGACCTGCATTTTACCCACCTCCGAAAATTATCGAAATTCTAACTTTAAAAGTTCATAACTTTTCACTCGCTGGTCCGTTTTAGCGGATTCTTTTTCTTATAAGTCCGTAATAAAATTACGGACCCAACCATGTAAATTTCACATCGCGGAAACCGAGATACCGACAATCGGTTCACAATTTCCTTATTACAATTATCCAATCCATTAGTGTAAGTGCATAACACCACTTTTCAATTTTTAAGACTTTTTAGACATAATTACCCAATTTCCCGGGCTCGTAAATTTGGCGCATTCGCGCCATTCTATGGCTTTGCGTTCCCTTAGAACTAACTACTTGTTTCTTCGGAATTCAAGCATTCCGTTTCAAGCAACCCTTTCATTTAACTTCTATCATTTGATCCGAATTCCCGGATTCTTAGACTTAGATTAGTATAACCAAATCATTGATGTGGTACAATCCACCATCTAACGAAGTATGAGACTTTCAAGTCTCTACTCTCGTGATTCTTTTAAAAGCATCATTTTGACCCGTTTGGCTATTTAGTGAAAACCATCACTTTATTGACAAGCCAAACTAAATTCCAAGTCTTTATTTTGACCCGTTTGATGGTCGAGTGTACTTCGCCACTTTAACGACGCATCAAACGCATCCATTACACTACAACATCATTCATACGACAAACCCAAATATTTACACAAAATTTAACGGGGCATAAGCCACGTACCTTTAAAGCACACGTTTTCCGCGGGTATCACCTCCGGCGTGTCCACTTGACGTTCCGGATTCCTTGCCTAAAGAGTTCAATTCTTAACAAGATTAGAACTCTTTCATAAGCTTTAACGCATTATTTCTTAACATATTCAAATCTGCGTTTTACCCCACTTTTAACATTTTAACCCTCATTTAGGCGTTTTATCAAACACCTAGCGGGTCAGATTTCTACATGATCTAGACCAAGTTCATGACTTGAGTTTATCACCATAATTAACTTCAATTAGACTACATGTCCATATTTTAACATCAACAATTTAGAGGTTTCCTCATAATTTCAGTTTACACTAGAACAAGAGTGTTAATCCTAGTTTTTATCAAGTTCCACTAACATATTAGTCACCCACTATGGTGATTTTGGCCTTTACAATTATCGTGCAAGAATTTATCAAGAAATCATCTAGGGTTTGTCCTTAAACCTTATATCACTTCCAATTTCATGTTTACAACACATAATTAAGCTTTACACTTGATTTCAATCACATGCATGAACTTTGAATCGAATCAAAATGACCTAATTTGACATACCTTATGACCCCTTTGACAAGGTGATCACGATTCTATGATCAGATTTCGATTTCAACTGGATTTTGGCCTTCAATTTGATAGTTTAGTAGATATTAGAGTTTTGGGAGTGAGGGTGTCGCCCCCTTCCTGCTTTTGATCGACCAGAGCCTCAATTGAGGTGTTTGGTTTTATTTTTTTGATTAAAACTAATAATAATAGTTTCAAGTTTAACAACATTGGTCCCTCCACTTTTGTTTAACATTTAGTTTTGGTTATTCTAACCTTATTTCAAGTTATTTATAGACTTGTAGCTAACTAGGTTATAATTTTCCTAGTTAATTAATTCTTGTTTATTTAAAAATTTATAATCCTAATATAAAGTTTTATATTTCCGGGATGTTACAACTACTTGTTGGAGAAGACTAATCATCATCTTTTCACTGGTGTATCTTAATTTTTCATTCGGTGTAAATTCACTTAATGGTTTTTGTTGGGATTGAACCTTATCAGAGGAACAGATAATTAAAGCCAAAACTGGATCAGAGAGCAGTGGATCCAAAATAAGCAGACGATCACAGCTGGTTCATACAAATCTCTCCCCTTGAAAGTGGTTTCATATCTATTGACCTCTTATCTGCTGATTTTACTAAGTGCTGACCTACAACTGCTGCCTTGCATCTACTGAGCAATGTCAAAGACTGATGGAAGACCAAAGCTCTGCTGATTCAATCTACTGCCTTGAGTCAAGTACTGCTGATCCGGACAAGCACTGCTGGGTTCACAGCAGTGGAAGGATGCAACAGCTGTTTAAGTGTCTTTTATGTAAAGAAATGTAATAGCAGTAGTTAGTACATCAGTGTTTGTATAGATCAGAGGTTAGAGTTTGTTAGGAGGTTAGATGTCACTTTCATGGTGACGTCAGCTAAGATGCTCAGTGGTTTGCAAGTGCCTATAAATAGTTAAGTACTTTGTGCTGTTCTATTAGCTCTTTTACAACATTGTCTTCTTTGCACGAACAAACTACTGAGCTCTGGCTGAGGGGGAGTTTGCATTCATTCATCAATCATTGTAATCGTTGTTGAAACAAATTCAATCTTTTGATTCATTGTGTAAAGATGTTTGATTAAAGTATTACTCTAGTTTGATTGTATGCAAAGTTTGTTTTCATCTTAATTCCGCTGCACAACTCTTTCATTTTCATCTTAATTTCAAACGAAAATACATTCAAAAACAAACTCAGATCCAACAATTGGTATCAGAGCTTGGACAGTCAAATTTGATTTAACAATCATTTTGACGTAAATAGTTCAGCTCATAACAGTTGATACTGATCGTTTGTTCGTCCGTTGAAAAACAGAACAAGGATTAATCACCATTAAAGTTGATTTCTCAGTGTCTGTAAAACAACAAGAATGACGTCACAATCTCAGGATGATAAAAACAACATCGGCTCACTTTTTAAACCACCTATGCTAAAAAGAAATGAGTACAACATCTGGCAGAGAAGGATGGGTCACATCCTTGCTCAACAAAGCACAGGTTGTTGGAGGTCTGTCATTTATGGTCCCCATGTTCCTTCAGTGCCAAGCGCTGAAGATGCTAAAAAGTTCGTTCCAAAACCAGTTGAAAATTATACCGAAACCGACTTTCAAAAGATCGAACTAGATGCTAAAGCTTTTAGCATCATAGCATCAGCGCTGCCCAATGAGATATATGCTGGACTGTTACACTGTAATAGTGCCAAAGAATTATGGGACACACTTAAGGAACAGTTTGGGGGGACTGAAGAAGTCATAGAAAACAACAGGGAAATCCTGAACCAACAGTATGAAACATTTTGCTACGTTAAAGGTGAATCACTAACGCAACAATTTGAGCGTTTCAGTTGTCTCATCAGTGAAGTGAGGCTTGTTAACACCACTTTTACAAACTCAACTCAAAATAGCAGGTTCCTCAGGTCACTGCCAGAAAAATGGGACACCATAGCTTTTGTCACCCGAAACTCACCTGAATTCAAGGATCTGACCTTGACCCTACTCCACGGTCGACTCCTGACCTACGAAAGGGAGTTGAACCAGAAAAGGAGGTTACAAGAATCAGGAAAAGTTACCGATGATTACACTTTCGGTAATACTGCTCTTCTGGGTCAAGAAGAATCTGGGAGCAGTGGTAAGGACCAGGGTTATGATCACTTCATTGACATAACTGCTGGTGCAAATTTCAACAACCCTGATCCTCACTCTGCAAGTTATGCATTCACTGCAAACGAAAACCAGATGTCAGATAATCTAAGCTTTGAACTCAATGATTTACAACATTTCGATCCCACTGACTTAGAGGAAATGGACACCCTGCACCAACTGGCCTTGCTAAGTGTTAGAACTAGCAAATTTTACAAAAGAACAGGGCGAAAGTTCCCAGGGTTGCATGGGAATCTAAGGGTTGGGTTGGATAAATCGAAAATCAAGTGCTACAAGTGTAACAGGTTAGGACATTTCACTAGGGAATGTAGGAGTCAAACTACTGGTCCCATAATTACTCATCCTAGCTCAAATCCTAGACCTCAAAACCAAAGCACTGTGCACTATGCCCAGTATACCCCAGCAGCTCAAGTGAACACTGCTCACTATGCTGCTGCCCCTGTGCCAGTACACTATGTCCAAACTACTGTTCCACAAATCCAATATGTTCAAACCCCTGCTCCACAGGTACAAGTGCAACCTGTTGCACCTCAAACCACTGCTCCAGCAGCAGCACAACCAGATCAACAAAGTTTTTTCACTCAAGGGTTTGTTGACTGGAGTAGTATGCCTGAAGATCTTAGTGATGAAAATTTTGCACTCTATGCTTCTAATGATTCTTCTCATGATGAGTTTTGTTTGATGGCATTAGAGTCAATACAGGAGGGGGTTGAAACTGAGGAGGAACAGCAGAGCTTTGAAACAGTGGAAGAGGTGACTGAAGCAGTGGTTACTGCTGTGGCTGGTGAACTACTGTTGGGAGAAAGTTCAGGTACCCTGATTGAACCATTGACAGACCCATGGTCCAAAGAGTACAAAGAAGAAGAGAAAGAAGAAAAGGCTGGTGAAAAGAAGGTGAAAGCTGTTGATGAAGAGGATCATCAATGTGATTGTGCAATGATGGCAGCTGCCAAGGTATCTCCTCAAGTTCTTGAAAAACTGTGTTCTGACAATTGCATAATTGCTTTTGCTAACATTAAAGAGGTGAATGAAAACCTTCGGGATAAAATCTTGACTGATGAGGTTAAATTTGAAAAGTCTTTAAAAGAACTTAAAAACAAATTGACTGAAAAGGAAAAAGAGATCAGCTGTCTAAAAGAAGAGCAAAGTATAACCAAAACCCAACTTCAAACTATGGTAGAAAAATACCAAGTTTGCAAAAAGGAGTTCGAATCCACCCAGATTACTTGTGAAAGATGGGTGGAATCCTGCAGAGGATATGAGGTTATGCTTGAAAAACAGATAAAAAGCAATGTGAAATTTGGGGTTGGCTATAGAAACATGATGATGAAAACACTGCTTTTGAAAAATCTGTTCAAATCACTGATGTAACCACTGAGTTCATCCCCACAAACAAGAATGGCTAAGAAGTGAAAATCACTGACAAACTTGGTAACAAAATCACACTTGACAGACCAATGGGATCCTCTACTTTTGAGGAGCTTGAAGAATACCAGTTTAAACCAAAATGGTCTGATGAGTGTGACATTCTTGAAAATTTCAAGCCAATGGACTTTACATCAACTGATGGTGTCAAGGCTCCAAAAGCTAAAGTCATACCTCTCAAGGACATCCCAGCAGTGGTTAAAACCTCTGCTGCAAAGGAGTCTGAAAAGAGAAAGAAGAAAGAAAAAATTAATAACTTTTTTTGTGAATTCTGTGAGAAAAGGAATCATCTAACAAAAGATTGTTTCCACTTAAAAGCTTATGATTTAAACAGAACAAGTGTCATTGTTTCAGCTGAAGGTTGCATTGTCTGTGGTAAAACAAACCACAAAACTCAAGCATGTGTGTATCTCAAAAACTTTGATGTGAAAAAGAATGAGTACATTGCTAAAACATCCTTGAGTCCTTCATCATCATCAACATCTGTCAAATTCACCAAGAAACAACCACTGTTTGTGCCAGTTCAAACAGCTGTTACAAAACAGCTGAACCAAACATCTGACAAAAGAGATGTTCAGGTTACTGATGCACCCCCTGCCAATCAGTTCAGAAAAGGCAGAGAAAAACAGTCTTACCAAAGGATTCCACACGTTTATGAGGCCTACAAAAGGCCCTCTAAACCCAAAGTGAACAGGCATCCTTTTGGTTACCAGCAGATGATTGGTCAGGACCCACAACAGTGGTTAGAGAAACACTGTCCTAAAACAGTTCAAACCCCTGACCTAACCACTGTCCACCATTCTGCATCCATCCCAGACACTGTTGAGACCCCATCCAAAGCCTTGTTGGCTTTGGAGACCTTAATGAACTAATCCGTTTACTTCATGTGCAGGGAGCTTCTGCATGCTTTGATAGTCTTTGGTATGTAGATAGTGGAGGCTCCAGGCACATGACAGGATGTAAAGCCCTCCTCAAAGACTTTAAAATCCATGGAGGGGGTGATATATCCTTTGGGAATAATAGTAAAGGGAAAGTTCTGGGGTCTGGTATAGTGCAATCTGGAAATGTAAAATTTGAAACTGTCAATCTAATAGAAAATCTAAAATTCAACCTTCTGAGTGTGTCCCAAATGAGTGACAAGGGATTTGAGTCATTCTTCACAAAAGACTGTTGTAGGATTGTTGGACCAGAAATGGTCAAAAAGATTGAAGCAATAATCAAAACTGGTCAAACTAAACTTGTTGCTCAAAGAAGTGGCAATGTTTATGTTGTAGACATGTCAAAAGAGTGTCCCAGAGCTGATGCCTGTCTGTTCTTAGCTGCCTCTAACAAAGAGACAGAACTTTGGCACAGAAGGCTGGGGCACACAAATCTTAAGACAATCACAGAAATTTCAAAAAATGGTTTGGTGAGAGGCCTACCACAAAAATTGTTTTCATGTTCTGAACATTGCATTTCCTGTTTAAAAGGAAAACAGCATAAAAGTTCTTACAAGTCCATTGAAGAGTCCAAAACAACCTAGTGTTTGCAAATGCTACACATGGATTTGTTTGGCCCAGTTCAAGTCATGAGCCTCAAAAAGAAAATATATTGTTTGGTTATTGTTGATGACTTTTCTAGGTTTACATGGACTTTCTTTTTACACTCAAAAGATGAGACTGCAGGCATTTTGCAAGACTTTGTAACACAGGTTGAAAAGCAATTTGACCTTCCAGTGAAAAGCTTCAGGAGTGACAATGGCACAGAATTCAAAAATAGGGAGTTGGATGCCTTCTGTGTGAAGAAAGCGATTGTAAGGCAGTACAGCATCCCTAGAACACCAGAGCAGAATGGGGTAGTGGAAAGGAAGAATAGAACTCTGATTGAGGCTGCCAGAACCATGCTTGCAGATTCAGGTTTGCCATTAACTTTCTGGGCAGAGGCAGTAAACACTGCTTGCTGTGTTCAGAACAGAGTTTTAATAAACCCCCAGGCACAAAAAGACTGCCTATGAAATTCTGTATAAAATTAAACCACTGATTTCATACTTCAAGGTGTTTGGCTGCCCATGCTTTATTTTGAACTTAAAAGATTCCATTTCAAAATTTGCAGCCAAAATTGATTGTGGTTATCATCTGGGATACTCAACCACTGCCAAGGCCTACAAAGTGTTCAATACACGAACCAAGGCAGTGGAGGAGACTTTGAATGTTAAGTTCAATGAACTTTCATCAATGAAAATCCCAGCAAACCCTGCAGATCTGTTTGATCTTGAAAAATTTATTTTTGAAAATACTGCTGTCAAGACTAACAGTGCAGGTCCATCCGAGGATACAACACCAGACTATGGGTATGAAATCATCATCCCTCAAAGGTCTGCCACAAAGGGAAAAGCACCAGCTTTTCAAAACAGTTGTCAAAGTTCAACTACTGCTACCTCAAAAGTTGTTGACCAAAGTAGCCCATCAACCACTGCTTCCACATCCTCAAACACTGCTGACAAAAGTCCTCAAACAGTGGATAAAAGTCAGCAGGTGTCCACTTCATTACCTCCTATTCCACCACCTTTTGAAGCCACTGCTAGATCATCAAAGTCCCCAGCAGTGGTTAGCTCAGATGATACACATTTGCAGCCTTCACCAACAAATGCCATCATACCATACCAAGGAGATTTAATCTTCTTGAGATCTCATCCACCTGATCAAATCATTGGCAACATAAATGAAGGGGTGCTCACAAGAAGCCAAACCCAAAACATTTGTCTTTTTGCTGGTTTTCTATCACTCCATCAGCCAGTCAAGTACCAAGAGGCACTGAAAGACAACAGCTGGGTAGAAGCCATGCAAGAGGAGCTCCAACAGTTTAAAAGACAACATGTATGGGAGCTTGTACCACTGCCAGAAGAGGTTAGTCCCATTGGCACAAAGTGGGTCTTCAAAAACAAAACTGATGAAAGGGGTATTGTTGTCAAGAATAAAGCCAGGCTTGTGGTTCAAGGTTACAGACAGGAAGAGAGGATTGATTATGATGAAACATTTGCCCCTGTTGCAAGATTGGAAGCCATTAGACTGTTCCTGGCCTTTGCTGTCAACCACAATATGAAGGTGTTTCAAATGGATATCAAAAGTGCTTTCCTCTATGGTACAATTCAAGAAGAGGTATATGTTTGTCAACCTTCAGGTTTTGAGGATCCGTTTTATCCAGATCATGTCTACAGGCTAAACAAAGCCTTGTATGGCCTGAAACAGGCACCAAGGGCCTGGTATGAAACTCTTTCCAACTTCCTACTCTCAAATGGTTTCAAAAGAGGTACCATTGATAAAACATTGTTTTTAAAATGGAGAGGGAAGGATTTAATGATTGTCCAGATTTATGTGGATGACATTATTTTTGGAAGCACATGTAACTCAATGTGTGAAGAGTTTAGAGAACTCATGACAGCAGAGTTTGAAATGAGTGCAATGGGTGAGCTGCAATGCTTTCTTGGTCTCCAAGTACAGCAATTGCAAAATGGAACTTTCATTCATCAAAGCAAATATGCTAAAGAACTTTTAACCAAATTTGATATGAATGATTGTAAACCATGCAGCACACCCATGGCAACAAATAAGCTGGTCATGTCTGATGAAAAGGATGAGCTGATTGACCAAACACTTTATAGAAGCATGATTGGGTCTTTATTGTACCTAACTGCATCTAGAGCAGACATCATGTTTGCAACATGTGTCTGTGCAAGAAGTCAATCAGCTCCCAGAAAATCAAATCTCATTGCTGTAAAAACGATCTTCAGATACATAAAAGGTGCTCCCACACTTGGTATTTGGTATCCAGCTAATGGGAACATCATGCTTTCAGGTTTCTCAGACAGTGACTTTGCTGGATGTCACACCACAAGGAAGTCCACATCAGGAGGGTGCCAGTTTCTAGGTGATTGCTTGGTTTCCTGGCAAAGCAAAAAGCAAGCAGCTGTTTCAACATCCACTGCTGAAGCTGAATACATTGCTGCTGCAAGCTGTACAGCCCAACTCCTGTGGCTTCAAAATCAGTTGCTGGATTTTGGTATCACTGCCTTAAAGACACCACTCATGTTGGACAGTCAGGCAGCAGAAAATATCATAAAAAATCCAGTTTCCCATTCAACCACCAAACACATCGACATCAGACATCACTTTGTGAGGGATTGCTATGAAAAAGGTTTGATTTCTCTGCATCATGTCCCAACTAAAGACCAGCTGGCTGATGTGCTCACAAAAGCACTTGATACAGCCACTTTTGAAAGCTTGGTCTCTAGAATTGGGATGCTGAAGATGGAATAACAAGCAACATCTTGTTTTTCTATGAATAAAAGCAACAAAATGTTTTCAGAAAATCAAAACTCCATTCACTTTCTTCCCTATAAAATCTGTTGGACTTTGTATGCCCAAGACACATATTAAATTGATGTGGCCAGTACGTTATGATCCAAGTCGAGTCATACCCAATAACAAGCTAGACAAACACTTATATTATTTATTTGTGATATGATCAAACAAATAAATATTAACACTTACAATATTTGGAAATTGGTTTTCTAAATAATTACACTTGAGAAACTAATAAATTATATGGATAATTTATTTTGAGAGAATATTTTATTTTGTTATTTAATGGGTTAAATAACAATTTTAAAGGTTGTATAAAGTCTTGCATTTATGTAGTGTTATATTTATAAAAGTTATAAATATATATATATGAACCAAGACTTAATTTTATAAAAGAAATTTATTTTTTTTATAAAAAAACCCACATAGGGCCGCCCCCCCCCCCTTTTGTCTCTATCCAAAAGTCTTGTTCCAATCACATTTTATGCATATGCATGGATTTAGATTGGGTGTTCTATCCAAAGCCTTTGGTCCAATAACTTTTCATGCAATTGCATGTGTTAGAGACCTTGTGATTGGGCAAGAATGAAGGCATGCATTCTCTCAAGAATATATTAGTTTTATATGGCAAAAATTAACACATATGAGCTAAATTTTTGCTCTAAATTTTCGGCCATTAGAGGGTTCCTTCAAGTGTTCAAACTTTGATCTTCAAGTGTTAAATCCTAGCTAAACTTGTGGTGTTTGTTGGAAGCTTGGGGTATACAAGCTTGAGGTCTTCTACTCTTGAAGACAACCATTTCAAGAAGCATCATCCGTTTCATAATCCTTGCACTTCAAAAAGGTAGTTTTCTAAACATCCTATGGTTGTGTTTGATAGTATACATCTCATATATGGATCCGGGTTTTGGGATTTTGCATATAAATGGGTTTATATCTTATAAAAGTAACATGTTTTAAACTATTTTTCCGCTGCGTTTTTATTTCATATGGATGAAATTACTTTGATGAACATGTTAAAATCCCATCAATGGCATCTAGAGCCGCTTATATGAGTGCATACTTCAATAGATTAAAAATTTCGGGTTTCGGGTTTGAAGAAAACCCTATGGCCGAAAATTTTAACTTGGTTAACCCTTTGTTTTTCAAGATTATTTTCTTACATGCATAAGAGAATCTTGAAAAATTTATTTCATATGGATGATTTGTTTGTTTGGACAAAACTTAACTTTTCGGTTTTTTGAGAATAGCCGAAAATGTTTATAAAAGGGAACCATTTTTTTATGCTTCTTGAAATTAATATATATATATATTTGGATATATATTTTGGTGCATATGACCTAGCCATAACTTTGTGATGAATGATTGTGTTGTGATTTATTATTTCAATGGGTTGTAATAATTATTATTTTGTTCTTCCATTAGAAGATATGTAATTTATTTATTTTCATTTGGTATGTAAGTAAATAGATTAGATGCATTTATTTTACTAGAAAAATGTATTAGGATACTTTTATGTAAAAGAAGATGCACACAAAAATGCGGTTTTGGTTTTTGCCAATTTCGGGCAAAAGGACTTCATAGTTCTTAACGGGATTTTAACCCGATAACCAAAACACATTTTTGAAGTCCAAAGGAGTTTGGAGCTGAAAATAAAAGACTTTTGGAAGCTCAAAGAAGGTGGAGAAATCACAACACAAGATGGAGACTTGAAGCATTTGGATGCGGGATCAAGTGGGAGTTCATCGACACATTACTTGTGTCATTTTTCACCCTTTAGGAAGGACCTTTTGACACACTTGTTTCGGCTAACAAGTGTTGTCAAAATAGTTGGCTATGGTTATGCACCTATTGTTATGCTTGTGTGGTTGTTTATTTTGTTGTTTAGATGATATGTAGATATGCATGACTTAACAAACTAATAATCAACAACAAGCGTAAAATTGGTTCTTGACAAAATCATTAAAATGATTAATAAAGGTTTTATTAAAAATTAATGATTTTATAATAAAATGGGTTTTATTAAAAAGAACCATGAAAATTAGTTTTCACTAAAGTACCATTGATTTGAATGCATGCAAATATATGGTACATAAAGTTTTCTAAACTAGAATTTTGAAAACTCAAAATCCCTTTTATAAAACAAGTCAAACACCATCCTTTTATACAACACTCGAAACACTTGGGAACTCTTATTGTGGGATAAAGGTCACCTAACCACATTTGAGGGAACTTGTATGTTCAAGGTGGGTTTACCATGTTTGTGGGATAAAGGTCACCTAACCACTTATGTGAATAAACTCACACGTGTGTGTAAGTTGGACGACTTGATTTGGAAACCATGAACTTAGGGTCACCAAAGCATGGGGAACAAAGGTGTTGATGGGATTAAACATGCCAACTAAACATAAAGATGTTTAACCGATCCCATATGGCTAGAAATTGCAAAGAGTTGCAATTGTCAAACGTTGACTACCTTGTTAATTTAAATAGAGGGATAAAGGTCACCTAACCAATATTTAAATGTAACGTTGGATTCTAGATTTTAATTATTAATTGTCTTTAAGACACAAAAGGGTATTAATGATTAAAATATAATAATATCGCAAATACTAAAATTGAACTTGTTAAATCTTGTAGATGGCCGCTAACAATGCAAACCCGATTAACCAAACCGTCCGAAACCTGTCACTAAGAACCATCCTTGAAAAGGATCATCTCAACCATAACAACTTCATGGATTGGTTTCGAAACTTGAGAATCGTTCTCAAGCAAGAGAAAATATCCTATGTGTTGGACGATCCTATTCCCGATGAACCTAACGTGGAAGATGTGGAAGCCTACAACGATTGGGTTAAGTATACCGAGGACTCCATGCAAGCCTCATGCCTCATGTTGGGAACTATGATTCCCGAAATTCAAAAGGATTTTGAACACCACGGGGCATACGACATGATCACCCAGTTAAAGGAAATGTTCCTACAACAAGCAAGGGTAGAACGCTTTGAAACTGTTCGGGCGCTTCATGCATGTCGAATGGAGGAAACCCAATCAGTATCATCTTATGTCCTAAAGATGAAAAGCCACATTGATCGCCTCGAAAGGCTAAATTGTCCCGTCTCTAAAGAGTTGGCTACGGATTTGATCCTCAACTCTTTAACAAAGAAATTTGAGAGTTTTGTAATGAATTACAACATGAATGGATGGGACAAGAGCATTGGTGAACTTCATGCAATGCTCAAGACGGCCGAAGCAAGTATGGGCAAAAAGGTTTTACCCGTCCTAGCGATCAATGAAGGAGGCAACAAGAAGAGGCCCCACCCCGACTCTAAAGCAACCTATGCTAAGAAAAAGGGACACGTCAAAGGAAAAGGGAAGGGAAAAGCTAAAGCAGAACCCACCAAACCGAAGGAGAAGAAGCAAAAGGTTGCTACAAATGACCCATGTTTTGAATGTGGTGAGATAGGACAGTGGAAGAGAAATTGTCCAACCTATCTGAAAGAGTTGAAAAACAAGAGGGATGCAGGGCAAACCTCAGGTACTATCTTTATGATACATGTTGAGCTAAATGTTATTTCTTCTAACACATGGGTACTAGATACCGGATGTGGAACTCATATTTGCAATTCGTTGCAGGGGTTCAGAAGAAGTAGACATTACAAGAAGGGAGACAGTAGTCTCTTTATGGGCAACGGAGCAAAAGTTGAAGTCGAAGCTCAAGGAGACTACGTTTTAAATCTTCCAAGTGGTTTGGAAGTGATTTTGAAGAATGTTTTGTATGCTCCTAGTTTGACTAGGAACATAATTTCAGTTTCCCTTTTGAGACAATGTGGTTTTAAATTTGATTTTGTTAACCAAGACATTTATGTTTCTATGAATGATGTGTTTTATTTTAAAGCTATGTCTTTAAATGGTATTTATGAATTAGATCATGATAACGCATCATATGATAGCTCAATGTACCAAGTAACCAACAAGAAACTCAAAATGGATTTGAGTGATTCCTACCTTTGGCATTGTCGCCTTGGACATATAAGCAAGAATCGTATGCATACACTTCAGAAAAATGGTCTTCTGAATACAAATGAAGATAATTCATTTGATGTATGCGAATCTTGTTTACAAGGCAAAATGACCAAGACACCCTTTAGTGGAACTTTTGAAAGGGCAAAAGACTTACTAGGCATCATACATTCAGATGTATGTGGTCTTTTTAAGCCGATGACTAGGAATGGTGAAAGATACTTCATTACCTTTACCGACGACTATAGTCGTTATGGATATGTGTACTTACTAAGACACAAGGATGAAGCATTTGAAATGTTCAAAGACTTCAAAAGTGAAGTAGAAAATCAACTCAAGAAAACAATTAAAGTCCTTCGTACCGATAAAGGAGGTGAATACCTAAGTGGTGCTTTTCAAGATCATCTTAGAAGTTGTGGAATCATTTCACAACTTACTCCACCAGGAACACCACAACACAATGGTGTATCCGAAAGGAGAAATCGAACTCTATTAGATATGGTTCGATCTATGATGGCTAGAAGCACATTACCTTTATCATTTTGGGGTTACGCTTTGCTCTCCGCAGTCCGTATACTAAATATGGCCCCAACCAAGAAAGTAGAAAGGACACCTTTTGAAATATGGCATGGAAACCCTCCATCATTATCATTCTTAAGGGTTTGGGGTTGTGAAGCTTATGTTAAGCAATACACTCCAAATAAATTGGAAGTCAGATCTACTAAGTGTATCTTTGTAGGATATCCTAAAGATGATATAGGATATTATTTCTACGATCCAACCGAGCAAAAGGTATTTGTTGCTCGAAAGGGTAAGTTCTTAGAAGCTAAATTCCTTATGGAAGGAACTAGTAGTAGAACAGTGGAACTTGAGGAGGATCAAGAACCACAAGACGATACACGTTTGGTTGATACTAGCACTCAACAGGACGTTGTTGAAAATGATCAAGAGGTTGATCAGAACACACAAAATGTTCGCAGATCTGGTAGAATTA
>JARYGA010052634.1:0-62262 GCA_030545235.1 Helianthus tuberosus | reverse complement strand
AAATCTGGACAATCATTAAATCCTTCCCTCTCCATTTTAGAAACAATGTTTTATCAATGGTACCCCTTTTGAAACCATTTGAGAGTAGGAAGTTGGAAAGAGTTTCATACCAGGCCCTTGGTGCTTGTTTCAGGCCATACAAGGCTTTGTTTAGCCTGTAGACATGATCTGGATAAAATGGATCCTCAAAACCTGGAGGTTGACAAACATATACCTCTTCTTGAATTGTACCATAGAGGAAAGCACTTTTGATATCCATTTGAAACACCTTCATGTTGTGGTTGACAGCAAAGGCCAGGAACAGTCTAATGGCTTCCAATCTTGCAACAGGGGCGAATGTTTCATCATAATCAATCCCCTCTTCCTGTCTGTAACCTTGAACCACAAGCCTGGCTTTATTTTTGACAATAATACCCCTTTCATCAGTTTTGTTCTTGAAGACCCACTTTGTGCAAATGGGATTAACCTCTTCTGGCAGTGGTACAAGCTCCCATACTTGTTATCTTTTAAACTGTTGGAGCTCCTCTTGCATGGCTTCTACCCAGCTGTTGTCTTTCAGTGCCTCTTGGTACTTGACTGGCTGATGGAGTGATAGAAAACCAGCAAAAAGACAAATGTTTTGGGTTTGGCTTCTTGTGAGCACCCCTTCATTGATGTTGCCAATGATTTGATCAGGTGGATGAGATCTCAAGTAGATTAAATCTCCTTGGTATGGGATGATGGCATTTGTTGGTGAAGGCTGCAAATGTGTAACATCTGAGCTAACCACTGCTGGGGACTTTGATGATCCAGTAGTGGCTTCAAAAGGTGGTGGAATGGGAGGTAATGAAGTGGACACATGCTGACTTTTATCCACTGTTTGTGGACTTTTGTCAGCAGTGTTTGAGGATGTGGAAGCAGTGGTTGATGGGCTACTTTGGTCAACAACTGTTGAGGTAGCAGTGGTTGAGCTTTCACAGCTGTTTTGAACATCTGATGCTCTTCCCATTTTGACAGACCTTTGAGGGATGATGATTTCATACCCATAGTCTGGTGTTGAATCCTCTGATGGACCTGCACTATTAGTCTTGACAGCAGTATTTTCAAAAGTAAAATTTTCAAGATCAAACAGATCTGCAGGATTTGCTGGAATTTTCATTGATGAAAGTTCATTGAACTTTACATTCAAGGTCTCCTCCACTGCCTTGGTCCCTGTATTAAACACTTTGTAGGCCTTGGCAGTGGTTGAGTATCCCAGATGATAACCACAATCAATTTTGGCTGCAAATTTTGAAATGGAATCTTTTAAGTTTAAAATAAAGCATGGGCAGCCAAACACCTTGAAGTATGAGATCAGTGGTTTGATTTTATACAGAATTTCATAAGCAGTCTTTTTGTGCCTGGGGTTTATTAAAACTCTGTTCTGGACATAGCAAGCAGTGTTTACTGCCTCTGCCCGGAAAGTTAATGGCAAACCTGAATCAGCAAGCATGGTTCTAGCAACCTCAATCAAGGTTCTGTTCTTTCTTTCAACTACCCCATTTTGCTCTGGTGTTCTAGGGATGCTGTACTGCCTTACAATCCCTTTCTTCACACATAAGGCATCCAACTCCTTATTTTTAAATTCTGTGCCATTGTCACTCCTGAAGCTTTTCACTGGAAGGTCAAATTGCTTTTCAACCTGTGTCACAAAGTCTTGCAAAATGCCTGCAGTCTCATCTTTTGAGTGTAAAAAGAAAGTCCATGTAAACCTAGAAAAGTCATCAACAATAACCAAACAATATCTTTTCTTCTTGAGGCTCATGACTTGAACTGGGCCAAACAAATCCATGTGTAGCATTTGCAAACACTGGGTTGTTTTGGACTCTTCAATGGACTTATAAGAACTTTTATGTTGTTTTCCTTTTAAACAGGAAATGCAATGTTCAGAACATGAAAACAATTTTTGTGGTAGGCCTCTCACCAAACCATTTATTGAAATTTCAGTGATTGTCTTAAGATTTGTGTGCCCCAGCCTTCTGTGCCAAAGTTCTGTCTCTTTGTTAGAGGCAGCTGAGAACAGACAGGCATCAGCTCTGGGACATTCTTTAGACATATCAACAACATAAACATTGCCACTTCTTTGAGCAACAAGTTTAGTTTGACCAGTTTTGATTATTGCTTCAATCTTTTTGACCATTTCTGGTCCAACAATCCTACAACAGTCTTTTGTGAAGAATGACCCAAACCCTTTGTCACTCATTTGGGACACACTCAGAAGGTTGAATTTTAGATTGTCTATCAGATTGACATTTTCAAATTTTACATTTCCAGACTGCACTGTACCAGACCCCAGAACTTTCCCTTTACTATTATTCCCAAAGGATATATCACCCCCTCCATGGATTTTAAAGTCTTTGAGGAGGGCTTTACATCCTGTCATGTGCCTGGAGCCTCCACTATCTACTTACCAAAGACTATCAAAGCATGCAAAAGCTCCCTGCACATGAAGTAAAATGATTAGATCATTAGGGTCTCCAAAGCCAACATGGCTTTGGATGGGGTCTCAACAGTGTCTGGGATGGATGCAGATTGATGGACAGTGGTTAGGTCAGGGGTTTGGACAGTTTTAGTACTGTTTCTTGCTAACCACTGTTGGGGGTCTTGACCAATCACCTGTTGGTACCCAAAAGGATGCCTGTTCACTTTAGGTTTAGAGGGCCTTTTGTAGACCTCATAAACGTGTGGAATCCTTTGGTAAGACTGTTTTTCCTTGCCTTTTCTGAACTGATTGGCAGGGGGTGCATCAGTAACCTGAACATCTCTTTTGACAGATGTTTGGTTCAGCTGTTTTGTGAGAGCTGTTTGAACTAGCACAAACAGTGGTTGGTTCTTGGTGAATTTGACAGATGATGTTGATGGACTCAAGGATGTTTCAGCAGTGTACTCATTCTTTTTCACACCAAAGTTTTTGAGATACACACATGCTTGAGTTTTGTGGTTTGTTTTTCCACAAACAATGCAGCATTCAGCTGAAACAATGACACTTGCTTTGTTCAAATCATAAGCTTTTAAATGGAAACAGTCTTTTGTTAGATGATTCCTTTTCTCACAGAATTCACAAAACAAGTTATTGATCTTTTCTTTCTCTTTTCGGGCTCCTTTGCAGCAGAGGTTTTAACCTCTGTTGGGATGTCCTTGAGAGGTATGACTTTAGCTTTTGGAGCTTTAACACCATCAGTTGATGTAAAGTCCATGGGCTTGAAGTTTTCAAGAATATCACACTCATCAGACCATTTTGGTTTAAACTGATAATCTTCAAGCTCCTCAAAAGTAGAGGATCCCATTGGTCTGTCAAGTGTGATTTTGTTACCAAGATTATCAGTGATTTTAACTTCTTGGCCTTTCTTGTTTGTTGGAATAACCTCAGTGGTTACCTCAGTGGTTTGAACAGATTTTCCAAAAGCAGTGTTTTCATCATCATGTTTTCTATAACCAACCCCAAATTTTACATTGTTTTTTATCTGTTTTTCAAGCATAACCTCATACCCTTTGCATGATTCCACCCATCTTTCACAGGTGATCTGGGTGGACTCCAACTCCTTTTTGCAAACTTGGTATTTTTCTACCATAGTTTGGAGTTGAGTTTTGGTTATGCTTTGTTCATCGTTCAAACTGCTGATCTCTTTTTCCTTTTCAGTCAATTTGTTTTTAAGTTCTTTTAAAGACCTTTCAAATTTGACTTCATCAGTTAAGATTTTATTCCGAAGGTTTTCATTTACCTCTTTGATGTTAGCAAAAGCAATAATGCAATTGTCAGAACATAGTTTTTCAAGAACTTGAGGTGATACCTTGGCAGCAGCCATCATTGCACAATCACATTGATGATTTTCTTCATCATCAGCTCTTTCTTATTTCTCACCTGCTTTCTCAATTTTCTCTTCTTCTTTGTCCTCTTTGGACCATGGGTCTGTCAGTGGTTCAATCAGGGTTTCTAAATTTTCTCCCAGCAGCAATTCACCAGCAACTGCACTAACAACTGCTTCAGTCACCTCATCCACTATTTCATCTCTTAGCTGTTCACCTTCAGTTTCAATCCCCTCTGGTATTGACTCTAATGCCATCAAACAAAATTTATCATTAGAAGATTCATTAGAAACATAGAGTGCAAAATTTTCATCACTAAGCTCATCAGGCATGCTGCTCCAGTCAACAAAGCCTTGAGTGAAAAAGCTTTGCTGATCTGGTTGTACCACTGCTGGAGCAGCAGTTTGAGGTGCAGGTTGCACTTGTGCCTGGGGGACAGGGGTTTGAACATATTGAATCTGTGGAATAGTGGTTTGGACATAGTGCACTGGAACAGGGGCACTAGCATAATGTGCAGCATTAACATGAGCTGCAGGGGTAAATTGGGCATAATGCACAGTGCCTTGATTTTGAGGTCTAGGATTTGAGCTAGGGTGAGTGATTATAGGACCAGTAGTTTGACTCCTGCATTCCCTAGCGAAATGTCCCAACCTATTACACTTGTAACACTTGATTTTCGATTTATCCAACCCAACCCTCAGATTCCCATGTAAACCTGGGAATTTTCGCCGTGTTCTTTTGTAGAATTTCCTAGTTCTAACACTGAGCAAAGCCAATTGGTGTTGGATGTCCATTTCCTCTAAGTCAGTGGGATCAAAATGTTGTAAATCATTGAGTTCAAAGCACAAATTATCTGACATCTGGTTTTCAGTGTTTGCAGTGAAAGCATAGTTTGCAGAGTGAGAATCAGGGTTGGTAAAGTTACCACCAGCTGTTATATCAATGAAATGATCATAACCCTGTTCCTTACTACTGCCACCAGATTCTTCCTGACCCAGAAGAGCTGTGCTACCGAATGAATAATCATCAGTGGCTTTTCCAGACTCTTGCAACTTCTTTTTCTGGTTCAACTCCCTTTCATAGGTCAGGAGTCTACCATGAAGTTGGGTCAGGGTCAGATCTTTGAACTCAACAGAGTTTCTAGTCACAAATGCAATTGTGTCCCATTTATCAGGTAGCGATCTAAGAAACCTGCTATTTTGAGTTGATTTTGGAAATTCACCTTAACAAGCCTTAGCTCACTGATGAGACAGCTAAAACGTTCAAATTGTTGGGTCAATGTTTCACCCTTAATGTGACAGAAGGTTTCATACTGCTGATTCAGAATTTCCCTATTGTTTTCAATAACTTCTTCGGTTCCCCCAAACTGTTCCTTCAAAGCATCCCATAGCTCTTTGGCGCTGTTACAATGTAACAGTCCAACATAGATCTCATTTGGTAATGCAGATGCTAAGATGCTAAATGCTTTGGCATCCAGTTCGAATTTTTGAAAATCAGTTTCAGTATAGTTTTCATAAGGTTTTGGTACGAACTTCTTTGGATCCTCAGCACTTGGCACCGTAGGAACATGGGGACCAAAAATCACAGACCTCCAACATCCAGTGTTCTGTTGAGCAAGGATGTGTCCCATCCTTCTCTCCCAGATGTTGTATTCATTACGTTTAAGCATAGGTGGTTTAAAAAGCGAGCCAACATTATTCTTATCATCTAGTGATTGTGACATCATCCTGGTTGTTTTACAGGCACTGATTAATCAACTTTAATGGTGATTAAACCTTGCTCTGTTTTTCAACAAAAACGAACAAACTATCGATATCAACAATTTTGAGCTTAACTATTTATGTCAAAATGATTGTTAAATCAAATTTGACTGTCCAAGCTCTGATACCAATTGTTGGATCTGAGTTTGGTTTTGATTGTATTTTCTGTTTGAATTAAAATGGAAATGGATGAGTTGTGCAGCGGAATTAATATGGAAACAAACTTTGCATACAATCAAACGAGAGTATTGCTTTGATCAAGACATTTTCAACAAAGAACCGAATGATTGAATTTAATTTCAACAACGATTACAAAGTAATGCTTGAATACAAACTCCCCCTCAGCCAGAGCTCAGTGTTTGTTCGTGCAAAGAAGACGGTGTTGCAAAGAGCTAATAGAACAGTACAGAGCACTGTTCTATTTATAGGCACTAGCAAACCACTGAGCATCTTAAGCTGACGTCACCATGAAAGTGACATCTAACCTCCTAACTAACTCTAACCCCTGATCTATACAAACACTGTTATACTAACTACTGCTTATTACATTACATTACATAAAGATAGAATAAACAACTGTTGCATCCCTCCACTGCTGTGAACCCAGCAGTACTTGTCCGGATCAGCAGTGCTTGAACCAAGGCAGTAGATTGAGCAGCATGACTTTAGTTCTATCATCAGGTCTTTACTAGAGCAGCTGTTGTGAGTCAGTAGTTCGCAAGATCAGTAGATAGGAGGTCAGCAGATGTTGAAAACACTTTCAAGGGGATAGACTTGTATGTAACATCTGCTTATTCTAGATCCACTGCTCTGACCCAGTTTTGGCTTTAATTATCTGTTCCTCTGATAGGGTTCGATCCCAACATTTTCCGATTTCAATGCTTCTACCTGAGCATCTCGTATCTGTGCAGGAAGACTAGATTGGATGGTAAGTTGTAATGCTCGAACGCGTTTAGGTGTGGTATCCTTTCGACTGAGGGCATCGGCTACAACATTGGCTTTGCCCGGATGATATCTGATCGAGCATTCGTAATCATTCAGTAGCTCGACCCATCGACGTTGTCGCATGTTCAACTCCTTCTGTTTGAAGATATGCTCGAGACTCCTGTGATCGGTGTAAATGGCGCACTTGGTACCGTACAGGTAGTGTCTCCATATCTTAAGTGCAAAAACAACAGCTCCCAGCTCTAAATCGTGTGTAGTGTAGTTCCTTTCATGAACTTTAAGTTGGCATGAGGCGTACGCAATAACTTTATCCCGTTGCATCAATACACAACCAAGACCTTGAATTGATGCGTCGCAGTAAACCACAAAGTCGTCTGTGCCCTCTGGCAATGAAAGAATAGGTGCACTGCAAAGTCTATCCTTTAAGTACTGAAATGCTGCTTCCTGTGCATTTCCCCATCGATAAACAACGCCTTTCTGCGTTAGTGAGGTGAGAGGTTGTGCAATCTTGGAGAAATCCTTGATGAACCTTCTGTAATAACCTGCCAAGCCCAAGAATTGGCGAATTTCTGTTGGTGTACGGGGCGCAGGCCAGTTCTTAATCGAGTCTACCTTGGATGGATCAACGTGAATCCCATCCTTGTTCACTACGTGGCCTAGGAAATGGACTTCGCGAAGCCAGAAGTCGCATTTCGAGAACTTTGTGTAAAGCTGTTCCGTTCGAAGGAGTTCCAAAATGAGTCGTAGATGGCGCTCGTGTTCCTCCTGACTCTTCGAATAGATCAGGATGTCGTCGATGAAAACTATGACGAACTTATCTAGGTGGGGCTTGCACACTCTGTTCATAAGTTCCATAAAAACTGTAGGTGCGTTTGTCAGCCCGAAAGGCATGACCAAAAACTCGTAGTGTCCATAACGAGTTCTAAAGGCTGTTTTTGAGACGTCCTCTTCCCGGACTCTCAGCTGGTGATATCCCGATCTCAGATCAATCTTCGAGTAGTAGCTCGACCCTTGCAGCTGGTCGAACAAGTCGTCAATACGTGGAAGAGGATAGTGATTCTTCGCGGTCACCTTGTTGAGTTCACGGTAGTCGATGCACATTCTGAATGTACCGTCTTTCTTCTTCACAAATAACACTGGAGCTCCCTAGGGCGAAGAGCTAGGACGAATGAAACCCTTATCCAAGAGTTCTTGTAGTTGCGTAGACAGCTCTTCTAGTTCTGATGGGGCTAAACAATAAGGTGCTCGAGCTATAGGCGCTGCTCCAGGAGCCAGCTCAATTTGAAACTCGACTTGATGATGAGGTGGAAGGCCAGGTAATTCCTCAGGGAATACCTCAGGAAAATCACGTACGATCGGAAAATCTTCTATCTTCTTCTCTTTCTTCGAGGTGTCAGTAACGAGAGCCAAAATAGCAGTGTGGCCCTTTCGTAAACACTTTTGGGCCTTAAGGAAAGAGATGATACTCACAACAGCACCACTCTTGTCGCCACGAATCATGAGAGGTTCATCACCTGAGCGAGGAATACGGACAATCTTTTCGTTGCAGAGAATCTCTGCTTGGTGTTGGGATAACCAGTCCATCCCAATGACAACGTCGAAGCTACCCAGGACGATAGGAATGAGGTTGATAGAGAAGGTCTGGTTAGCAAGAACAAGTTTACAACCCTTGACTACGTGTGTGGCCTCTAAACTCTTACCATTAGCTAGCTCTACAGTGTGCTTGGTGTTCAAAAGTGTTGGGGTACGCTTAAGCATTTGGCTAACTTTTAAGGACACGTAGCTAGTATCGGCACCCGAATCAAATAAAACAGTAACATAAAATTCGTCCAGTAGGAACTTACCCGTCACTACATTGGGATCATTCCTCGCTTCACCTTGGCCAATAACGAACACACGACCCCTTGCACCATTGCCGTTGTTACCCCCGTTGTTTCCATTCCCCTGGTTGTTATTATTGTTGTTGTTGTTCTGGTTTCGGTTCAGTTGAGGACAATCTATTTTGAAGTGGCCTTCAGCTCCACACTGAAAGCACCCTTTGTTGATACCTTGCTGCTGCTGCTGGCGTTGATTCTGTGGGGCTTGTTGTTGCTGACGATTCTGGTTTGCGGGGTATAAACTTCTGCAATCCTTTGCGGCGTGGCCTGGCTTGTTGCACCGATGACAGTTACTCCTGGTGCATGGTCCGCTGTGGTGTAGGTTACAGCGATTGCATTTGGGGTGATTTCCCTTGTACCAACCATGACTTTGACTACCAGATGATTGCTGACTAGGGCTCTTGTAGTCGTCAGTCCTTCTCTGCTGAGACTGAGACTGAACAGAAGTTGAACCCTTGCTTGAAGTTCCATCCCATTTACGCTTGTTGTCGCTGGGTGTATCAGAAGTAGCTGTAACACTAATGCGCTTTGGTAACCTGTTCTGTTCCACCGCCTGATCAGTGAGACGATGAGCCAATTGAACAACTTGCTGGATGGTGGCGAGGTTAGCTGAAGTCACATGACTTTCAATCTCTGGCACTAAACCCTTAAGATATAGTTTGATACGCATAATGGGAGGGTCCACCATAGTAGGACACAAGATGGCTAGCTCATTCGATTTTTTTGTATAAGCTTCAATTTCTGACCCTGTCATCTTTAAGTTGAAGAACTCTACCTCCAGTTTGTGAATGTCATCACGATTGCAGTACTCTTCCTTAATCATTTCCTTAAAATTATTCCTTAGGGTGGCATTAGCAGCAACCAACCCCAACATTTGGACTTGAGCGTTCCACCACGTGAGCGCTATACCCTCGAGAGTACCAGTAGCATACTTCACCCTGCGAGCCTCAGGGCATTCACACATCTCGAAGACAGATTCGAGTTTCTCAAACCAGTGGAGGAGACCTACAGCTCCTTCGGTACCACTGAAGGTACTAGGTCGACAGTCCATAAAGGTCTTGAAAGTGCACATAGGAGGCTGTGCAGGTTGACCTGTCGTGAGAGTAAGAAAGGAAAAAGTTTAACACAATGGTTGGTTCACGAGAGTAGGACCTAAAGTTCCTAGAATGAGTTTAAACTGCAGGGTATACCTCCTGCTTGTGCGGCTGCAAGTGCCGCAACAACTTGTTGGTTAATCAGAGCCGTCAACTGGGCTTGAGTCATGTTAACGCGTCCAGCCATGATCTTCATATCAAGGGAAACATGAGTGAGAGAGGTTCGCGAAAGTGCGATGACAGAAGGGAGTAAGCACACACGTGTTTTCAAACTATCATTGCTACGTTTATCTGAGCATACCATAAGCAAAGTTCTATGTAATCTAGCAAGTAGGCAATAAAACATAAACCATATCACCTAGAATGTCGAGTCTTGCATGTGGAGCGAAGCGTCGTTGTGGATCGTTGAGCACTGTTCAGGTTATAGTATGGTTTTAACAAAAATGTTTTCCCTTATTAAAACCAAGTTCACTATAACCAATGGCTCTGATACCAATCTGTCACACCCCCAAAATCCACACGCGGAGTATGACCGCTTGGAGGCGTGACTGACCAGGATCAAGCCACCAATCATATTGAACATGCATGAAAGTAATTATAAAATCCAACCAATACAATTGGTGTCCAAACAAAACATAGTTTAAGTTGCAAGCGGAAGCATAATGTCTAAAACCAAAGTATAAGTTAATAATGTTTAAGTTCATCATGAACACTCAATGTCCATGCTCCACAACGACTCTTCCCCATGCAAGCTCTTGCTAAACCTATTGACCTGCAAAGCATGTAGTAACGAGTCAACAACAATGTTGAGCGAGTTCACAGTTGGGTGTTTGTTTTAAGTTGTTTCGAAAACAGTTTCCTTTAACTGGCATCCCTGCCGTGGGGGTTACCCCATAGTTGAAAACGTGATTTGTTTATCCCATTTACTCTGGCAATCCAGCTGTGGGGGCTACCCCATGTTTAATTATCTGGCTCTTCGGCCGTGGGGGCTACCCAATGTATATACTACTAGACTCGTTACCATATCGACCACTGACTTTAGTCATGTTTATGTGCCCTTAGCTGTCAATGTCTATCATCATTGACGTGCCCAGATCCATTAGTTCACGCCCGTCCTTTGCGGCATGGTGTGAGGCTTGTCAGACCTAAATAGCGCTATCTAACTAATGACCCGCTCGCCACTGGCCTGACGATTAAGTCGATATAAAAAGGAGGGACTTCGTGATAGATTTTTGGTCTATTGAAAACTGTCCAAGAGGACGAGGAATTATATTCCTGAACCCGTACTGTCCTACCCAAGAAAGGACGAGGAATCCATATTCCTTAACCCATTCCCAACCCCTGGGAATCCCATGCTTTGTAGAAAGTGTGAACTCACCTTAGGTTAGCTCGGCAGATAAACGAAAGGTTAATCGAGCTGCTAGAGGTCAACCACGTCCTAACATGGTTACCATACAAGTCAGGTCTAGGTTCAAATGGTGCACGTATGTTTACACATAGATAGCAAGTTACGAACACATACTGATCATGGCAACACATTAATAGTCAAGTACATAACATATTCAAGCTTGTGTGATTCAATAGTTTGGGCCGATCCATTTGTGTGGTTTACCAACATAATCCAATTAAACACCCCGGCCCAACATGTTGTGCGGTCAGCACAGCCTTGTGCGACCCACATCATGTTGTGCGATCCATTACTCACCCGGCCCAGTCTATGAATAAGCCCAATAGTACCCGGCCCGATAACTAGAAACCCAAACAAAACTATAAGCATATACACGGCCCAATTAACTAAACAGATAACATATCTTGTGCGATTCATTTGATCTTGTGCGACTCAGGACATCATGTGCGACTGGACTTGTGCGTCTGGCACTTGTGCGATCAGATCAGGTCTTGTGCGACCTGATCTTGTGCGATCAACAACTTGTGCGCTTTGGGTCCTTGTGCGACCAAGGACTCTTGTGCGATTGGTGATTTAATATCCGAAATCATGGTAATTCAGTTATATGATTTCCATTTATAAAGTTATCAATCAACAACACTAACAGTTTCCATTCATAAACTTAATCGATCAAACAAGTGTTTTTAGCATTAAATCTTTATGAACCCTAATCATGTTTCAAGCATAACCAACATCTTAAAACATTCAAACTATCCGATTTAAAGCTTTCAACATCATCAAACAAACAATTCGAAAGGCAGAAACATAACAGCCGATTAACAACTATTCGGTTCTAAATCATCAACTCCAAATCAGTCTAAACATAAACACATCACAGCCGAGTAAATATACATTCGGTTCTTGATTAATATCATGCAATTCCAAATCAAATGAACATTATCGAATACACCTGTGAGCCGATTTTTATGAACACAAACCCTTAACAATCTCAAATACATAACCTCCCTAAATCATCATGTAAAAACATATAAGTCAACACATCATCAAACATGCAATCAAAAGTAGTACACTAACCGGTTAGAGAATGGGATGAGAGTTGATCCGAACGATAAAGCTTCGAGAGAGATAGGATGTTGTTGCCGTCGTGTTTGAGAGGAGAGAAAGAGAGTAGGGTTTTGATGTGTAAAGTGTTTAGCCAAACAATGAAGAGTATACCCCCTTCTCATGAGGTTATGCGACATAAGGGAGTGGGCCGAACCCTCACTTGGGCTGCCCATTGGTTTCGAGTGAGGAGTGGGCCGAGAGTTGTAAGGGACCAAAGCCCAAAGGCTTGTGCGATTCGAATCGTGTTGTATACATACAATCGTTACACATACCCACATCACAAACATAACATTTCATTAATCATCAAGTTCACATAATCACACAGTGTTCACATACGTTACATTAATCACAAAGATAGGTTCTGAAATACGAGTTGTCATATCCACCTCCACCATCGCCATCACTACTCAGCCACCACCACTATCACCACGGCTACAACCACGCTGCAAGTCCGCCTAATTATTCAGAATCGATCAAAAGCGATCAATCTCGGCCAGAATCGGATCTAGTAAGTCAACTTGGGTCGAGTTTAACTTAGAAAAATAAAACATAACTTCTATGCCTATCATATTAAAGAATAAATATCATTTTCACGTATTTTGTTATAAATATTAGTAAATTTATGTTATTTGATATATATTTAATTTCCGAAAACTAATTTCTTTACAATTTAACTTGTCCGAGTACTCCCCTAGTACTCTCCGCCTAGGCCGAGTACTCTCAACTCCCCGGTCGAACGACTAGAGAGCGCCTAGCGACTTTTGCTACCATGGCCACAACCACCACCGCCGCCATCATCACCACCGTCGATTTTTGCTCTCTTTTACAATTATGAGAGTAATAGTTGCAAAGAAGAAAGAGATAAACACAAATGTACCTGAAAAATGTGTGACAACTGTCAAAAATTCTGGTATCCGTATAATTAATTAACCTTGATTAGTGCTTAATGACTGTGCTGAATTACAATTACTGCTTTCTGGTTACTGCTTTATACATACATGTGCATCACATATTGCTTGATGTCATATCATTATTGCATGATAGCTTATTGACTCAAATGATGCTCTAGACGCAGTTAGCACAGTTATATTATAATTCAGGAAAATGCTGACAGAACTCAGCACATAGACAAACAGTGCATTGAGACACAGAATGAGCCAGAAACTAAGTACCACACTAGTATAGTGTGTAGGAAAGTAAGGATCACAAAACTGCCTTTCTAAGTGATAGTTTAAGTGCCGAAAAGTGCCTAAAACTCACCCAAAGTGCTGAATTCAACAAAATTCAGCAAAAATAAGCATTTTAACAATCTAATTTTAGGCAGAAATATGGTAAAATGGTCCTGAATGCTTTCCTAAGTGTCGGAAATTAAAAGTGTCACAAAAGGTAACATAAAGCACACTAAACTGCATAGTTTAGCACCTTAACAAACCGGTAACCAACCGAACAACCGGACACTACCCGAAACACCAAATTTACACTAGAAGTACTGTTTTAACATTACCGTGCTAGTTATGGTCCCCGAACATCATAACACACCATACAAATATCTAATAACTAAAACACTTAAGTTATACTTGGATTTCAACTAATCATCAACCAATTTAGTTCAAACCTATGCTACTACCCCCCCCCCCCCCACCTATGGACGGCTAGACAAGGGTGGCCCACCCTTGATTTCTTTTAATTGTATATTTGATCTTGTTGCTAGTCCATGAGACATAATACACATTAGAGAATGTTGTGTGGATGGATATTATAAGTAACCCCAAGATCATGCTCTTCATTCTCAAACATCACAAATACCTCACACCTTCTCCTTCCCCTCTCCTCTACTCTCGGCCGAAGACACCACACCACACAACCATCATCATCTTTCATTCTTCATACATTCTACATATATACAAAGGTGCTAGAGATCATACAAAGAAGCTAGGAGCTTACGAAAGTGCAAGGACCTTCTCTATTTGCTTTTACCCACTTAATTTCTTCACTTGATCATCCCTAGCCTTGTGCTAGTGGTAAGAACCTTGATCTTGCTAGTTTACTTCCATTTTAAGTGGTTAAAAGAAGAATCATACTTATAATCTTGAAGAACACTAAGATACATAAGAAGTAAACTTGAACATAAGCATGAGTAATGAAGAAACTAAGTTGTTTATGTGTTAATTTGCTTGATGATTGTTGTTTGTTCATGTATATGATGTAGATCATCTTATGATCTTGCTAGATCATGATTAAAAACATAATCTAGCAAGATGAGAAAGTAGAAATGTTGAAGGATGATAGATCATCCACACAAAGATCATGAACTTGAAAGAATACATTGATTTCTTGTAAAATAATGATCAAAGTAAGTTGTTAACCATGTAGATCTAAAGATTTCATGGGTGATTTCTAAAGAAACCAAGTTAAAAATACAAGTTTAATTAAATCTTGGTTCTTACATAAACAAACTTTATTTTTGGTGGTGAAACAAGTGTAGAAACACTAGTGAAACAAGAAGAATTCATAAAGAAATATTTTTAGAAATGATGATCACAAGTTGTAAAGATCCATATTCTTCAAAAATGAAGTTTTTAAAAGAACTAATCACACTTTAAAGGGTAACAAGGCTTACTAATGACATTAGTAAATTACTAAAATTTTTTACAAATATTCAAGTTCATGAAGTAGTAGATTATGCATGATTTTGGCAAAATTGGTAAGTAAATGTTGTTTATTGTTGATTGTGGATTGTGGATTGATTGTGATGATTTTTACAAAAGAAAATGATATGCTTGAAAGCATGGAAACCTCCATTTTTTAGGGAAAACTATGGCAAAATTTTCTAAAAATTTAAACACTTAGAAAAATATTTCTAAACAAGTATTTACAAGTGTGTTTTAAACCATAAATTGTTACAAAAAATTTGCCATAATTTTTTGTTACAAAAATATAAATATTGGAGGTTGGTTTTTATAAATAAAAGTGACTAAGTATGTATTTAGAAAATATATATTTAGAAGACACCATGTCTTGATTATTTGTATATTTTGTGTATTAGTTATATTATTTTAGGACATGAAATAATATAACACATCAAAATACCAAGAATTACAATCCAAAATATTACCAAAATCCCAAGGAATAAATATACAAGTTGTACACAAAATGGGTGAAAACCGAACTATGGAATAAGACTTAGAAAATATTCCGAAAATTATATTCACAAGTATATTTTGGTAAATAATATTTTGGACACCAAGGAAATGAAAATATGATTTTTACATTGACTACAAAAATATATCATATTTTTTACAAGGGAAAAATATATTTTTGGCAAGTATGAAATATATATTTTCTTGAATTTTTTAGAAAATATATTATTTTTAAGAAATATATATTTTCTTATACAATGATTTTGATTTTGATTTGTTTGTTGATCTTTTTGACCATTCGATGATCTTTTTGACGATGATTTTGATTTGTTTGTTGATGGTCCCCCTGATGATGCTCATGGCGATGGGGAGCTCGATGAGGACGTTGTTGATGTTCCACTTTTGGGGATTCCCGTTATTGAGATCTCTTCTGACTCTAGCTTACACTCTGTCTCAGATTCTTTTGCGTCTGTGACATCTTCCGCCCTACAGGCAGTTGGTTTGCGACGTTATGCCACTGACTCTGATGAGGAGACGGCCCTGTCAGCTGCACAGATTCCTCCACGTGACATTGAGCCTGGACTTGAGCTTGACTTTATCCCTGTTGATCAGCCAGTTGATGCACCCGCTGATCCTGAGCCTTTGCCTGATCATGACCCTGTTCCATTTGGCATACCTGATATTGCACCCCTCATACCCGATCCAATTCCTGCACCTGCTGACTCTCCTGTTATTGAGCCAGTCACTCCCCCACTTGCACCTGCACCCGTTGATGTTGCTCCTTTTCACCCGGTAGAGTCAGATGTGCACCGAGTCGACCTGCCTATTGTTTTCTTGCAGGATATACCCGCACCCCGTCCAGGGGAAGGCACTTCTAGCCAGCAACCTAGCCATGACCCTCATGTATCAGCAGCTCTCCCTCCCATGTCTCAGTCTGCACCTACTGCTCATTTTACTTCTTCACCACTAGACGAGCCACTTAGATGGTTCCCTCCTTATACCATGCCGATTTCTGATCCCTACCATCCCTCATATTTCACTGGATATACACGGGATGAGTTACTTCTATCATTGCAGCTCCAGTATAAGATTATGAGTCGCAGGATTTTAGAGCTTGAGATGACACCGCGACCTTTGCCATGTCCGTGTCAGCCCGCATTTGTTCCTCATTCATCACCATCCCCATTTTCACATCCTCCTGTACCACTTACTCCATTTTCCGAGTTTGACACTCGCTTTCTTACCGTTGAGCAGCAGATCAGTTATCTGTTGCGTCATGTTTATGATCTTGAGGAGGAGCTTGCGCATGTGCGCAGCTTGCCATTTGTTCCTCCACCTCCTCTTCCACCACCATCAGCATAGAAGATTTTTGGTTTTATGTAGGTAGCTTTCTTTTGATGAGAGCACCGCTATTGAGCTGAGCTAGTGAAGCCTTTTGGAGACCACTTTTTGATTGTATGACTGTTGTAGACTGATAGACATTTTGGACAAGGGTAGTGTGACCCTGTGTTCCCTTTTGATATAATACTTTGTAAAACATGTAACAATATGTGTGGTCGATGATTAATGAAAAGCTCAATCGTAATGTTCTCATTAAATACGTTGTTAAATTACGTGCTCGCATTAAAATTGTGTTGGTTACCTGATTGCTTGCTACAATAATTGCTACTACATACGTATTATATGAATAAGACCTGACCTATACAATCTTCTTTATAGAAGATGCCTCCTCGAAGGAACAATCAATTGCCCACAACAGATGCAGAACTGCATGAATGGATTTCACAAGCAATCGCACAACATGAGGCCTTATGCTCCGAACACAGCGGAGGTACCTCAGGAAATAACCCACCTCACGGTAATGTTTAAGTCACCTAAGACACATTACGATACATTTGGACATTCCATGTGCGTTTGCTAATGCTTTCTGTGAAAGATGTTGCCTGTACAGACTGTACTTACAAGCAGTTCCTTGACTGCAAGCCTCTGAATTTTGACGGCACTGGAGGTGCTGTAGCTTTCGTAAGATGGGCTGAGAAGACAGATTCTGTGCTGCGAATGAGCAAGTGTGGGCCTGAGCACCAGGTCACACACATTTCTGGACTATTCCTAGACGGAGCTCTATCCTGGTGGAACCTTCAGGTTCAGACTCTAGGTGAGGAAGCAGCGTATGGCATGACTTGGGATGAGATGAAAGAACTGATGCGCAAGAAGTACTACTCGAGAGCTGAGATTCAGAAGTTGGAAACCGAGTTTTGGAATATTAAAATGGATGGACCCAAGATTGCTGAGTATGTGCAGAGATTCCATGACCTGTCTCGTGTTGTCCCCTACATGGTAGAACCGGAATTCAAGCGAGTTGAACGCTTCATCTGGGGATTGGCACCCCAAATTATGAGCATGGTGACTACTTCGAAGCCTCCAACGATCACTGAGGCCATTGATTTGAGCGTGGCATTGACTGAAGAAGCGATTAGGCTTAACAAGTTTTCGGTTTCTGAGGGAAAGAAGAAGGAGACTCATGATGAGACATCAGGAGAGAACAAAAGGAAGTTCTCGAACTTTAAGAAGGGTACCCAAGGAAACAACAGTGGTAACAAGAAGAGAGATGCGAATCCACCAGCCGAGGTTAAGACTAGTGCTACTTCTGGTGCTGAGATTAGAGGAAAAGGATATATGGGCACCCTGCCCAAATGTGATGTGTGTCAGTTTCATCACACTGGACGATGCAGAGCTGGAAAGTGTGAAACGTGCAGAAAAGTTGGCCATGCCAAAGAGACATGCTGGTATGGTGCAGGTTGTGGGAATAATGGTCAGAGAGGAAATGGTAATGGCAACAGAAACCAAGGTGGAAACAATAATCAAGGAGGTAATGGTAATCGTGGTGGTTCTGGAAACCAAGCTGGTAATGGAAACCGCAACCAAAACAACAACTAGGGTGGTACTGGAAACAAACAAGGATGCTTTAGTTGCAGAGATGTCGGGCATTTCAAGCGAGATTGCCCAAAGAACAATTAAGCCCAAGGAAGAGTTTTCAACATTGGAGCTAGGGAAGGTCGCTATGATCCGAACGTAGTTACGGGTACGTTCCCTATCAACCAACACTTTGCATCTGTACTATTTGATACTCGTGCCAACTATAGCTTCGTATCCCTAGAATAAAAAGAATATACTCGGGTTAGTTTCTAGTAAGCTAGATATTCCGTACTCGATAGAACTAGCTAATGGAAAGCTAGTAGAGGCAAATGAAGTGATTAGAGGTTGTGTAATAGAGCTCGGAGAGCATGAGTTTACGCTTGATCTTCTGCCAGTTGATTTGGGAAGCTTCGACGTCGTAGTTGGGATGGATTGATTGTCGAGTAACCGAGCTGAAATCGTATGCCATGAGAAGATCATTCGTATTCCGGCATCGAATAGAGAGACGATTGTAGTGCATGGAGAGAAGCATGATATGCCTCTAAGGATTATCAGCTGTTTGAAGGCCCAAAAGTTTTTACAGAAAGGATGTGTTGCCTTTTTGGCTCACATTGTTGAAAAAGAAGCCGAAGAGCCAAAGCTGGAAAATATCCCTGTGGTAAGGGAATATCCTGAAGTCTTCCCCGAAGACTTGCCAGGATTTCCACCGCAACGACAAGTTGAATTCCACATTGATTTAGTTCCAGGCGCCGCGCCTGTAGCTAAGGCACCTTATCGACTTGCGCCTTCCGAGATGCAAGAGTTTTCGACGCAACTTCAAGAGCTTTTGGACAAGGGATTTATTAGACCAAGCTTCTCGCCTTGGGGAGCTCCAGTTCTGTTTGTCAAGAAGAAGGACGGTAGTTTCCGTATGTGCATTGACTACCGAGAGCTGAACAAGTTGACCATCAAGAATTGGTATCCCTTGCTGAGGATTGATGATTTATTTCGATCAACTTCAAGGTTCAAGTTACTACTCCAAGATCGATCTTCGATCAGGTTATCACCAGCTGAGGATTCAAGAAGAGAGTATACCGAAGACTGCCTTTAGAACTCGTCATGGACATTACGAGTTTCTAGTAATGCCGTTTGGTTTGACAAATGCGCCGACAGTATTTATGGATCTGATGAACCGAGTTTGCAAGTCATATCTCGATAAATTCGTGATTGTGTTTATCGATGATATTTTGATCTATTCAAGGATGAAGGAAGAGCATGAGCAACACCTTAGAGCCATTTTAGAGCTACTCAAAAAGGAGAAACTGTATGCTAAATTCTCGAAATGCGAGTTCTGGTTGCGTGAGGTACAATTCCTCGGTCATGTAGTAAACGAAGATGGAATCCATGTGGATCCCACCAAGATCGAAGCGATTAAGAATTGGGAAACTCCAAAGACGCCAACCGAGATCTGACAATTTCTAGGTTTAGCTGGGTATTATCGCAGATTTATTGAGGATTTTTTGAAAATCGCTCAACCGCTGACCTCCCTCACTCAAAAGGACAAGAAGTATGAATGGGGAGATAAACAAGAGGAAGCTTTTCAGTTGCTCAAGAACAAGCTTTGCGATGCACCTATTTTATCCCTACCTGAAGGCACCGATGACTTCGTGGTATACTGTGACACCTCGCGTCAGGGATTGGGTTGTGTGCTGATGCAGCGACAGAAGGTTATCGCTTATGCTTCGCGCCAGTTGAAAGTTCATGAGAAAAATTACACCACGCATGACTTGGAGTTAGGCGCAGTGGTGTTTGCTTTGAAGATCTGGCGACATTATTTGTATGGCACCCGATGTATGATCTTTACCGATCACAAGAGCCTTCAGCACATATTCGATCAGAAGGAGCCTAATATGAGACAGCGGCGATGGGTAGAGTTGTTAAACGATTATGATTGCGAAATCAAATATCACCCAGGAAAGGCGAATGTGGTGGCAGACGCCTTGAGTAAAAAAGAGAGGATTAAGCCCCTAAGGGTTAGGGCTTTAGAGATGATCATTCAGACAGACCTCTCATTTCGCATTCGTGCTACACAAAGAGAAGCTCTCAAGAAAGAGAACTTAAAGGATGAATATCTCCGTGGGATGGAGAAGAAGTTGGTACCCAATGAGGAAGGAACCTTGTGTTTCATGGGACGAATTTGGGTTCCCCTCTTTGGAGGTCTTAGGGATGTGATTTTCGATGAAGCTCATAAATCAAGGTACTCAATCCACCCAGGATCAGATATGATGTACCAAGATTTGAAAGATTTCTACTGGTGGCCGAGATTTAAAGGTGATGTTGCAACTTATGTTGGAAAATGTTTAACTTGCGCCAAGGTGAAGGCCGAGTATCAGAAGCCTTCAGGTCTCCTACAGCAACCTGAGATACCCATGTGGAAGTGGGAGCAGATCTCGATGGATTTTATAACGAAGTTGCCCAAGACACCCAGAGGTTATAATACGATTTGGTTAATCGTATACCGTCTGACAAAATCTGCGCACTTTCTACCAATCAGGGAAAAGGATAACACAGGTAAGCTAGCTGAGCTGTACCTCAGGGAGATAGTTGCACGTCATGGAGTGCGTATCTCGATTATATTTGATAGAGATGGGAGATTTGTGTCAAGGATTTGGCAATCTTTCCAAGAAGCATTTGGTTCACAGTTGAATCTGAGCACCGCATTTCATCCACAGACAGACGGCCAAAGTGAGAGAACGATTCAGACACTTGAAGATATGTTACGAGCTTGCGTAATGGACTTGGGTGGCAGTTGGGACACTCACCTACCTTTGGTTGAGTTCTCCTATAATAGCAGCTACCATACAAGCATTCAAGCTGCACCGTTTGAAGCTCTCTACGGACGAAAGTTTCGATCGCCGTTATGCTGGGCAGATGCAGGCGATAGACAGCTAGTTTGTCCCGAACTGGTCCAAGAAACGACAGATAAGATCATGCTGATCCGAGAGCGCATTAAGGCGGCTCGTGATCGACAAAAGATCTATGCGGATCAAAGAAGGAAACCTTTGGAATTCGAAGTGGGAGATATGGTTTTGTTGAAAGTCTCACCTTGGAAAGGTGTGACACGCTTTGGGAAGCGTGGTAAATTAAACCCATGATTTATCGGACCGTTCAAAATCCTGGAAAGGATTGGCCCTTAGCATACAAGTTGGAACTACCAGCAGAACTTAATGGCGTTCATGATACATTCCATGTATCTAATTTGAAGAAGAGTCCAACTCAAGAAACAGTGATCATACCTGCTGATGAAGTTCACATTGACGATACACTCCACTTTACCGAAGAACCTGTTGAGGTTACATATTGGAAAGTTAACAAGACTCGGAGGAGTAGTGTTAAACTCGTCAAGGTTCGATGGAACGCACGTCACGGCCCAGAGTTTACTTGGGAGCGTGAAGACCGCATGAAAGCTAAATACCCGCATTTATTCCCTAACACCCATGCAGCTAGTAGTAAAGCGTAAAAATTTCGGGACGAAATTTTCTTAACAGGGGGGAATGTGACAACTGTCAAAAATTCAGGTATCCGTACAATTAATTAACCTTGATTAGTGCTTAATGACTGTGCTGAATTACAATTACTGCTTTCTGGTTACTGCTTTATACATACATGTGCATCACATATTGCTTGATGTCATATCATTATTGCATGATAGCTTATTGACTCAAATGATGCACTAGACGGAGTTAGCACAGTTATCTGATAAATCAGGAAAATGCTGACAGAACTCAGCACATAGACAGACAGTGCATTGAGACACAGAACGAGCAAGAAACTAAGTACCACACTAGTATAGTGTGTAGGAAAGTAAGGATCACAAAACTGCCTTTCTAAGTGATAGTTTAAGGGCCGGAAAGTGCCTAAAACTCACCCAAAGTGCTGAATTCAGCAAAATTCAGCATTTTAACAATCTAATTTTATGAAGAAATATGGTAAAATGGTCCTGAATGCTTTCCTAAGTGTCGGGAATTAAAAGTGTCACAAAAGGTAACATAAAGCACACTAAACTGCATAGTTTAGCACCTTAACAAACCGGTAACCAACCGAACAACCGGACAATACCCGAAACACCAAATTTACACTAGAAGCATTGTTTTAACATTACCGAGCTAGTTATGGTCCCCGAACATCATAACACACCATACAAATATCTAATAAATAAAACACTTAACTTATACTTGGATTTCAACTAAGCATCAACCAATTTAGTTCAAACCTATGCTACTACCCCCCCCCCCCTATGGACGGCTAGACAAGGGTGGCCCACCCTTGATTTCTTTTAATTGTTTATTTGATCTTGTTGCTAGTCCATGAGACATAATACACATTAGAGAATGTCATGTGGATTGATATTATAAGTAACCCCAAGATCATGCTCTTCATTCTCAAACATCACAAACACTTCACACCTTCTCCTTCCCCTCTCCTCTACTCTCGGCCGAAGACACCACACCACATAACCATCATCATCTTTCATTCTTCATACACTCTACATATAAACAAAGGTGCTAGAGATCATACAAGGAAGCTAGGAGCTTACGGAAGTGCAAGGACCTTCTCTATTTGCTTTTACCCACTTGATTTATTCACTTGATCATCCCTAGCCTTGTGCTAGTGGTAAGAACCTTGATCTTGCTAGTTTACTTCCATTTTAAGTGGTTAAAAGAAGAATCATACTTATAATCTTGAAGAACACTAAGATATATAAGAAGTAAACTTGAACATAAGCATGAGTAATGAAGAAACTAAGTTGTTTATGTGTTGATTTGCTTGATGATTGTTGTTTGTTCATGTATATGATGTAGATCATCATATGATCTTGCTAGATCATGATTAAAAACATAATTTAGCAAGATGAGAAACTAGAAATGTTGAAGGATGATAGATCATCCACACAAAGATCATGAACTTGAAAGAATACATTGAATTCTTGTAAAATAATGATCAAAGTAAGTTGTTAACCATGTAGATCTAAAGATTTCATGGGTGATTTCTAAAGAAACCAAGTTAAAAATATAAGTTTAATTAAATCTTGGTTCTTACATAAACAAACTTTATTTTTTTGTGGTGAAACAAGTGTAGAAACACTTGTGAAACAAGAAGAGATCATAAAGAAATATTTTTAGAAATGATGATCACAAGTTGTAAAGATCCATATTCTTCAAAAATGAAGTTTTTAAAAGAACTAATCACACTTTAAAGGGTAACAAGGCTTACTAATGACACTAGTAAATTACTACAAATTTTTACAAATATTCAAGTTCATGAAGTAGTAGATTATGCATGATTTTGGCAAAATTGCTAAGTAAAGGTTGTTTATTGTTGATTGTGGATTGATTGTGATGATTTTTACAAAAGAAAATGATATGTTGAAAGCATGGAAACCTCCATTTTTAGGGGAAACTATGGCAAAATTTTCTAAAAATTTAAACACTTAGAAAAATATTTCTAAACAAGTATTTACAAGTGTGTTTTAAACCATAAATTGTTACAAAAACTTTGCCATAATTTTTGGTTACAAAAATATAAATATTGGAGGTTGGTTTTTATAAATAAAAGTGACTAAGTATGTATTTAGGAAAAATATATTTAGAAGACACCATGTGTGTGATTATTTGTATATTTTGTGTATTAGTTATATTATTTTAGGACATGAAATAATATAACACATCAAAATACCAAGAATTACAATCCAAAATATTACCAAAATCTCAAGGAATAAATATACAAGTTGTACACAAAATGGGTGAAAACCGAACTATGGAATAAGACTTAGAAAATATTCCGGAAATTATATTCACATGTATATTTTGGTAAATAATATTTTGGACACCAAGGAAATGAAAATATGATTTTTACATTGACTACAAAAATATATCATATTTTTTACAAGGGAAAAATATATTTTTGGCAAGTATGAAATATATATTTTTCATGAAATTTTTAGAAAATATATTATTTTTAAGAAATATATATTTGCTTACACAAACACGAAATACAATATTTTTGAGGTAAAAGATATATTTTCTCGAGTAAATATGAAATATATCATTTTTGGAGAAAAATGAGTTTATACCTATATATTTTCAAAGTTGGGCATGAAAATATATTATTTTTGAAACTTATGAGAAAATACAAATATTGTTGCCAAAAGAAAAATTATAAATAATTTTTCTAAATATTATTTATTACAATATATATATATATATTTTGGAAATATATGTTGGTGGACTTTTATTAAAGATAATATTCCAAAAAGATTAATACGAAATTAATTATAAGAATACTTAATGAATACAATAAAAATATGTATTCTCGTACGTATAAATACACACCGGAGTACGACCCTAATACATGGCAAAATATA
Source organism: Helianthus tuberosus (assembly GCA_030545235.1). Lineage (NCBI taxonomy): Eukaryota > Viridiplantae > Streptophyta > Magnoliopsida > Asterales > Asteraceae > Helianthus > Helianthus tuberosus. Next base: position 37,790 of record JARYGA010052634.1, on the reverse strand, counting down.
CAAGTATAAATACTTGGGAAGTATTAAGTTAAAATAATTGTTTTAACAATTATTCCAAAATTTAATAAATATAGTTTAAGTTAAAATGTTGACTATTTTAACAAATAATTATATAACTTTGAATAATATCGAGGACACAAAAGAAACGTAACTCAAAGACATTAATACTAAGTCAAGGTATGACCCGCTCGTCTAATAGATCATAGTACGTTGTAGGTAGTCGTGTTTACCGAAGGAGCTTGAGTTACGTTGGTTGAAGACGCAAGACTGTGAGTTCATGTCCCCCTTTTCTTTAAACTGTTTTGTTTTATAACTTCGGGGGTGAAGTACATGTTACAAAATGATTACAAACAATTACAATTGGAATGGTTAGCTTTGGAAAGTACAGTAGATCATGTGAATGGGTAGGCGCACTCCTAAGACCATTAATCCTCGTGTTAGGACCGAGGGGCATGAGTGATAGATCTATTTGGGTGTAGCGAGCCCACACCCATGTGGACCGGGGTTTGGCCCATGAGGTGACTATGTCTTACAGCCGGAGGCCCGGTACAAAATCTGCTAGGTTTGAGCCTTCCTACGCCATTGCACGCATGTTAATGGCCTTGCAAACCATTAATCGATCTGTTTCCTTGTTTTGCTTTCATACCGGGATTTACAAAACATACATACATACAATGATTACAAGGTTTTATTCATACACAAAAATAAACACATGAACTCGCTCAACTTTTGTTGATGTTTTTAAAACTACATGTATTTCAGGGAATTAATAGTGGATCTGGCGGGCGTTGGATGTTTCAAGCTGCGTTAAGAATAAAGGATGTCATCCGTTGTCTTAGGGTTTGGTTAGTGCGTCTTATTCCTGGACGAGACACATCTACCAAAGCCTGATTTTATCTAAAGTCTTTTGATGAGTCCTTAGGGAACTCTAAACAATTCATATGGCTTGTAAAACTTAAATTTGGAGTCTATGTTTCAAACAATGATGTTGTGATGTTTTTAACTTAATTTAATGGATGATCATCTATGGTTTTTATCATATAGTTGTTGTTATGATTGAATGCAATGATATTAAGTAAGTCACACATAATCACGCTTCCACAAAAGTCAGGGTGTGACAAAATGCACCAATTTCCCACCTTTTTCTCCTGATTCAACAACATCAGCCCCTGCTACTGCTGGTATTGGCATCGAAATGTTGGTTTTGCCATTCTTTGACTTTGTTCTTGTAGCCCTCTTTCGGATTAAGAAGCAACTGAGTAAATAACATAACAGAAGCAGCACCAGCAAAAGGGCCCAACCTGCTATAAGAATAATATCTTTTGTACTGAGTTTTCTGTTATGTTTTTTGTTCGATGTTTGAACAACCGGTTAAGCAGACCGAGAAGGCGGAATACACGGAACAGAGCATAGAGCTGAAACGCTATACCCACATAACTTTATATTCCCGATAAAAGAGCTCAAATTAAACTTCTTCAAAAGCGAAGAATCAACACTACCAAAAAGCGAGTTATAAGAAACATTAAACGAATCAAGATTCTTCAACTCATCAATCGATTTCGGGATTTCGCCACTGAAATTGTTGTGGGATAACCCGAGTCAAGTGAGAGAACAAAAGATTCCCAACAGTATCTGGTCTTTTTAGAGAGAGAGAGATTGACCAAGGGTATTTTTGTAATTTTACACACACTTAACTGAATTATTTAACGCCCATCCATTACAGGGACTATCCGAGTAAAAGTTTGTTAAACCACAGGGACTAGACATGCTATTTTGAAAAGGTGGGAACTAAAGGTGAAAAAATGGCAAACCACAGGGACTATCCGGACAATTAACTCTATATTTTGATACATTCACCATGAAAACTGAAACTAAAAAGTCCGAAAAATATAGATATTATATTTTCAAAGCGTGTTTGCTTCATTAGTTTTAGATTATAAATTAAAAGGAAAGAAACAACTTAAATAGTTGTTTGGTTGTAATATTATTTTAAATAATAAAAAGAATAAAAAAAGTATTAATATAACATTTCAGTTTTAAAATGAAAAACACAACTTTAAATTGAAATAGAAAGACAATGGAAAAACAATAAGAAAAAGGGAAAAATTAAATGGGAAAGAAAATGAAAGAAAAAGAAATAAGTTAGGCCGAAAAGCCAATGTTTTAAATATCGGTATGAATCCACCGGTTATACCGGTTAAACCGGATATCGGACACAAGTCCGGTGTGATAAAGGCCGGTAGTAAATCCGGTTCTACCGGTACAAATCGTTATAGTGGTTTGCATTATCTTAAGATTTGATTTCTTAATTTTAATAAAATACAATATTAAGGTAATATTAATCTTTCATATTTTCGGTAATTAACCTAGTGACTTCTATTCCAATATTCATCGTTGTTGAAATTGTTACTCACCTCGTACAATGTAATATTGTTTAAACTAATAAAAATATTCTTAAAATGCTTAATAGTTTACAATAAAAATAGTTGTTTTTAGATAAAACTATGATAAGTTACATAAATCCTCATTGAGATTAGATTGTTGTTTTAGATGAATTTGTATTTTATGAAATTTAAGGGTTAACTAGCTACCCGGTTCAACCGTCCGATACAACCTGGTTCAATCGGTTAAACCATTTTAGAGCCCAACCCGGTATGACTTAAAAACCGGTTTTTAAAACATTATGAAAAGCCTTTAGGGGGAAAAAGAAAAGAAAAATTAAATGGGATAGAAAATGAAAGATAAAGGTAATAAATTAGGCTGAAAACCCTTGGTGGGGAATCGAACTTTCATCATCCAATTGTTTTAATTTGGGAACATAGACCACCTGAGCATGTTTACAACTTGTTCATTTTTTTGAAACAAAGTATAGATATACACACTTAATATATATAACTTTTAAAAAAAAAATCGGCCATCCCGGAGGATTTGGGTCCTGAGCGGTGGCCCACCTTGCACCCCCTCCTAGCCGGCCTGCATGTTACTAAACAAATGTCACATCAACAAAAAAAAGTTTAATTGAGCTAGAGTTCAGTTAGTTTATAAGTAGGGGTGCAAACGAGCCGAGCCGAACCCGAGCTCGAGCTCGGCTCGAAGGTAATTTTTCAAGCTCGACCTTGGCTCGGGCTCGACTCGTTTAGTATTTATTAAATTTTTTTTTTGTTTTTTTTAATTTCAAATTTTTTTTCATTTCAATTCAATGAATAGGACAAATTACATAAGGATAGCAGGCAGATGGGCAACAAACTGCGTCACCATCCCCTTCTGAATAGAAAACCCTAATCTACTAAAAACAAAGCCTCGCCCATGAGGGGTCGAAAAATTGCTGTGGACCACACGCTGAACTCTAGCCAAGAACCGAACCGCCTCCGGCGCCAATGAGCCGAACGTGTCAAACGTCAGGGGGACAAAGGCATGTTGATTATCCTCACAAGCTTTCGCGTGCTTTTCCACCTTCTTTGACTCTGCTTTCAGAACCGCTTGCCCCGCTACAAACCCATTTTCCCAGAACCCGGCTAGGGGGGATACACATATAATTTAGTTACTTTTTATATTTATATAAATGGTAATTATTATTATATAAATATATGTTTGATATATTAATAAAAAATATATAAACAGAAAGCTCGTTTAGGCTCGCGGGCCGGCTCGAGCTCGATAAGCGAAGCTAGGGCTCGGGCTCATTTACTAAATGAGCTTGTTTTTAGGCTCGAGCTCGAGCTCGTTTAAGCTCGGCTCGTTCGAACTTTTTTTTCGAGCCGAGCTCGAGTAGCTCGCGAGTAGCTCGGCTCGTTTGCACAATTATAAGCATTAGGAGAAAATAGGTTGAAAATTGAGAGTGATTTAATACAACTTGTAAGTTAAGAATTTCATTAGCTAAATAGTGAAAGTTACGATTGCTTAAATCCAACAATCCTTATTAAAAATACCCTTATATACTTGATTACACATTATACATTCTACACATTATATACTAGGGTTTTTTGCTGTCATTACTCGATCAGATGGGGTTTTCTCCTAGTTGGTGCAAATGGATAAAAGGGATTGTCTCCGCTTCTAAGGCGTCTATCTTGATTAATGGTTCGCCTACATTTCAGTTTTCTTGTCAGAAGGGCATACGCCAAGGTGATCCTTTATCCCCGTTTTTATTTATTCTTGTTATGGAAGCTTTTTCGGAGATGGTTAAAAAAGCTTGTTCGAGCGGTTTTTTTGACGGTATTCGCCTTCCAAGGGGGGCCGATTATCTCTCATCTTCTTTATGCAAACGACTGTATGCTAATGGGTGAGTGGTCGGTGTTCAATTTTTCTAATATGAAAAGGATTTTGCGGATATTTTATTTATGTTCTGGCCTTAAAATAAATATCCATAAGTCAGTTTTATTCGGAGTGGGGAGACGACAGGGTGATGTTGAGAACATGGCAACTAGACTGGGGTGTAATTTCGGTGCACTACCGTTCTCGTACTTTGGTATTATGGTGGGCGCTAACATGAACAGAATTGGTCATTGGGATCCAGTGGTGAATTCGTTTAGAAAGCGTTTATCCAAATGGAAGGTGAATAGCATTTCTATTGGTGGACTGGTCACTTTGATAAAGTCGGTTCTGGATAGTCTTCCTACGTATTACTTATCCTTGTTTAAGGCCCCGGTTAGTATCATTAATAAACTTGAACAATTCATGAGAAGTTTTCTGTGGGGTGGGTCTAAAGAGGTGAGAAAATGGCTTGGGTTGCTTGGGATAAAGTTACGCTTCATAGAGAAGAAGGCGGCCTAGGTTTAGCTAGACTTGATGAATGTAACAAGGCGCTTTCGTTGAAGTGGTGTTGGAGGTATGTTACTGAGACTAAAGCTTTATGGCGCAAGGTGGTGGAATCTATTCACGGCTCGGATCGAAAGTGGGGTTTTCTTCCGGTTAATAATAGTGTATCCGGGGTATGGAAGAACATCGTATCGTATTGTAGCAAGATCAAAGTTGATGGGGTGGGAGCTTTAAGGATGTTAAAGGGCCGGCTGGGAGATGGTAATGATCTTCGGTTCTGGCTTGATCCTTGGCTTTGCCAAGCTCCTTTAAAAGATTGTTATCCGAGTTTGTTTGCATTGGAGACAGACAAGAAGTGCTTCGTTTTCAACCGGTGTGAACGTACAGATCAAGGCATTGTGAATAAGTGGCGCTGGAAAAGGGCTCTTGACTCTTTGGAGGAGGCGGATCTTCGACAGGACCTGGAAAACTGATTGGCCGAGACTTCTTTTTCAGAGCGGAAGGATGAATGGTGCTGGAACGATAGTAAATCTGATCAGTTTTCGGTTGCTTCGGCAAAAAGGTGGCTTCGCGGTAAAGGTAATGAAGAGAGATTCGGTTTTAAGTGGTGTAAATGGGTCCCGGCTAAATGTAATATTTTTATGTGGCGAGCTTTTCTAGATCGTCTTCCTACTAAGACTGCGTTGCAAAAGAGGAACATTATGGTTCATGATGATATGTGCGTCTTGTGTGATGATGGTATAGAGTCTATGGATCATATTCTAACGGGATGTGCTATCGCGGCGGGGGTGTGGCATGGTATTTCTTTGTGGTGCCGTGTTCCTATGATGTTTGCGTTTTCTGTTAAAGACATTGTACGGGCATTTGAGCTTTATGGTATTAGTGGTGAAAAGAAGATCGTTTTACAAGGCATTATCATTATCACGAGCGAGCTGGAGATTATGGAAAGCACGAAACGAGGAGATTTTTTCAAATAAAGATGTCAAAGTGACGGATATTATATCCGACGTCAAAGCTTTGGGTTTTCTTTGGTATAAATACAGGGCGCGTCGGGGAAATCTAGATTGGGAGAAATGGTGTAATTGTAATGTAATGTAAATGTACTCGTTTTCGGGTTCCTATTCCTTCTTGGAATAGGGTGCCTTTGTGTTTTTAATGAAAGTTAACCTTCAAAAAAAAAAACATTCTACACATCCTTGTCTTTTTTAAAATTTAAGAATTAGTAGCCATTCAGAGTTACGATTCTTGCATGGCTATAATCGCCATATGTAAAGTTGGCAAGCTATTTAAATCATGTTTTGGTTTTAATATACATCCAATACTTTTGAATCTAAGGGTAAAAACTATTTGGAATATCAATAAAGTAGAAAACTTGATTTTGAAAATTAAAACACACACACACATATATATACTAGTCACTTACCCGCGTGATGCGGCGGGAGTGGCGATTTACAATAGGATACTCGTTTACCGTTAGTTTATCCGTCGTCTTGTGATATATTGTATAGTACTTAAGTTAGTTTTCTTATTCGTGATATGATGGCACTGGTTTTTCTGGTAGTTTTCCCACTGCATTTAACAAATGATTGAATTACGGATTACCTCCTTTAAGGTCTTTTTAGCTATGTAGACCAAAATTTCTATCCAACAAACAAAATCCCGAATAGTCGAGTGGTTTGGAACCGAATGAAAGAACAATTGCTGAAGAACAATGTGTAAAAAGACCAAAACTACCACTCCAATATGCATATTTTATATAGTATAGATTATTTTTAAATTAATTGTAAGTTATAATGCTCATTTCGATTTTTTAAACACCCAATCAAAAAGTATCCACATTTTATTTTTGTCTAGGACTTAAACCAACTTGTTAAAGATATCATGTTTTTGTTGCTAGAACTTAACATATGAGTAAAATGAAACAGACATATCAACAATACTCTCATAGAAGCAAACACCATGGGAAAATCTCAACTCAAATCCAGTAATACTACATACAACTCTTTAAGATGAAGTACAAATAAACCACAGCTACATTCCAGTCACCCTGTTTAAGATTTCATCTTTAATAAGCGATACATTGTTAGAACCCGTAGATCAAAAAATAACCCAGATCAAACTTACTTTTTTTCGCTTCAGGCTCCAAGTGAACCAATAATAGCTATGTAGAAGATGAATATCATCGACTCATCGTATACAAAACCCTAGAAGCTGAATTAAAGGGGTTGCGGCATCAGCATCAGCACAACAAAACCTAAACAAACACAAATATTGAACTACATCCTCAAGCGCCATATAATTGAGTCAAAACAGCAAATTGCAAGCATAGTAATCAATTCAAGTTTTATACACCGATAAAATCTTCGAAATCAAATATAAAACTTCCACACAATAAAAAACGTGATACTTTTAACATGAGAAATAAGTCACATGGGTGACCGAGTACTTACCAAAGTCATGCCAGTAACTTTCGCCTTCAATGCATCTGGTGATTCCAGCAAAGGCAACACCTCCGTTTGGTCCATCTCCAAAAGCACCTTAGCTGGTCCACCAACGGATACATATTCTTACCCAGCATCTGAAACATTTAAAAATTTTAATTAAAATAAACGTCAAAATAGTAAAGTCAAACTTGTAGCGGAGATATATACCGTCCTCTGTTGATCTGGTGATGCGTTAGCAAGAGCGGAAGCCAACGCTGTAATAGGCATTGGTTGTAGGATGGGAGCCTCGGCATCGCGTGGAAGCATGCCGCCAACGCCAGCCATCTCGTAAGGTACGGGAAGCATTCCGCTGCCGCCACCATATTTGCATCAGCCTTGTTCCTAGCTGGTCCACGGTACATACGTCCTCTTGGAACCATCTGAGAAACATCAATCAATCACCAAATTATTATCAAAACAGTTAATGTTCACTCAACAGTAAAACTTAAAGTTTGTATTTCTACAAGGCTGCAAACGAACCGAAGCGAACAGCTCGTGAACCGTTTGGCGGTGTGTTTGTTCGTTTAATAAAGAAACGAACATGAACAGGCGATTTCGTTCATTTAGTTAAATAAACTGTACATGAACAGAGTCCGCATTCGTTCCTTTATGTCCGTGAACGTTCGGTAACGTGTTCATTTATGTTAGATGTTTATTAGTGTTTTTAGTTTTTATGTTTTATTTAAATACTTCAAAACTCCAACAAATAAAATATATAATAAGTATTAATGTATTATACATTCTGTTCATGAACGCTTGTTTGTGTTTGTTTGTTTCCATTTGCGTCCATGAACATTCGTTTGCATCCGTTGCCTAAAATTAACAAACGAACACGAACACGTTCATACCTGAGCTCGAATTGGAGCAAATGATGAGGAATCTGAGCTTATCCGAGCAAATGCTGATGCTATTGTTTCAGGTTTCTTATCGGTTTTAAAATTTTTGCAGCCTTAACACCATTCAAAAAACCACATTTTGAAAAATTTCCAAATTGCCCCTGAGCTCCGTTAATACCCGGCTTAAGATGTCGCCGCTATTGACCCTTCATGTCAACGCTGTTGCTTTAAATAAACCCCAGTCGTTGATCATGATAAATACAAAAATAAACCCCGGTCTTAATACATACATACTAATGTTTCACGAATAATAATATTAATAATTATACTAATAGCGTCTTTAATTTAAGTTTACCAATTGAAACCCTGATTCTTCAAGACTAATTTAACAACCAAGAATCTGAATACTTAAACAACTAAAACACATGAGGATCATACATAAGTTAATCTCTTTTTTTATTATTATACTTTAAATAAAAGAGGCAACTTTGATCACTAATTAAATAATTAAAATAATTGAGTTTGAAATATATAAGAGGAGCCACCGCTAGCACTTGAAAACCTCTACAGAAACTAAGCATTGTATCTGAAAGTGATTCAAGGCTTACAATCCATGTATATCGGTAGGAAGATGGTTGGGGCCATGCTTCAACCCTGTAGAAAAAAATCAAAGTAATTAAATAAACTAATGATTATTAAGTGTCACGGCCCCCGACCCGGTTTGACCCGTTTCAGGAGCCGTGGGACAGAAATACTGCGGTATTTATTTATTTGAGTTTAACAGCGGAAGTTTATTTAACAGGATCGTTTAAAGCTAAAATTTTCCCCGATTATTTTATTTCACAATTCGGGATAAAACCCCGATAACTTACAATATTATGTTTTTACTATGAAATCGTAATATTACAAAATTATTTCTTTATTTTATAATGAGCCACTATATTAAGCTTTGAAATGCTCCCCAACACTTTTCCTGAATTACAACAGATCACCTGAAACATGTTTGAAAAAGGTTTTGTCAGCGGGAAATACTGAGTGAATCATTCTATTTACTAAAATGACACATTTGTTATAATTTACAGTATTAAGAGCGATTACAATGTTTCTATTATCAACCAACTACCCACGGTATTTGTCACTCGACCGAATCTGTGACTATGGTCATATCCCCCAATTGGCTGCCCCAATGGTGACGATTATCAAGTAATGTATACAAAACCCCACATACCGGCTGTAATATGGTGATTACATAAACTTAATCCCTGTAATTATAACTTTGAAATAAATAGGGTTTTGTAAATAGATTTGATAAAAAGAGAATGACTTACATTGCTGATTTACTACGGACAGAGTCTAGTCTATGAATTAGCTTGATTAACCTAATTTAGATAACAATGCACACAAAACTGGGTTAGTAATAAATCCAGCAATTACGATAATTCACGAGATCAAATTCTCACAATAAACGACAAAGTGCAATACTTCATCCATCGACTTAACGATGATCCGTCAAATTAATGACGAACGACAAAGTATAATACTTTATCCATCGAATTAACGATGATCCGTCAAATTAATGACGAACGATAAAGTATAACCCTAATGTGGGTGGCACTTAAACATTCATTGGATATATTGATCGTCGGAAAATGAATCGTAGCAGCGATTGTGCTAATACCCTGTTTTGCGGCGTTGATTTGTGAACTGTGGTAGTAATTCGAACGTAACTTGCAGTGTATAATGAATTTTTACGTCGTTTTTCTTTCAGAATTCAAGTCCCACAGTCCACTATTTATAGGTGAAATTTCACCCTGAGGCGGCCCGCGTGAGAAATAAGCTTAACCTGAGGCGGGCCGCGTGAGACCTATATTTTAGGTATAGGTTGCCACGGTTGGCACTAGCTTAGCTGAGTTGACAGTTTTCGATAATTCCTTGTTGCCAACGTTTAAAATGGATAATCGTCAATAGGGTTTAACCCCCCCCCCCCTGAGTTTTAGGGGCCCTAATCCTGATTCTGAAAATTATGAAAATTTTAGGGTTTGTTCAGAATCACTTGGGTGTCTCAATTAGGGTTTCCTATTGGACTAATTATTTTAATAATTATGACTTTTGATGAGAGTTGTTACATTCTCCCCACCTTAAGAAAAATCTCGTCCTCGAGATTTACTGGAATAATTGAGGATACTTTTTCTTCATTTCTGATTCTAGTTCCCAAGTGTACTCAGCTCCTCTCTTTGAATCCCATCTAACTTTGACTAGAACTAGTCGTTTGTGCTTGAGAAACTTGATCTTTCGATCCTCAATTTGAAAAGGTCTCTCAACGAATTTCAACTTTTCGTTTACCTCTATATCTCGAAGAGGTACTACCAGTGATTCATCTGATAAGCATTTCTTGAGATTGGATACATGAAATACATCATGTACTCCAGATAATTCTTCTGGTAATTGTAAACGATAAGCTACTGGTCCTATACGTTGGATCACTGGAAATGGTCCTACGTATCTGGGACTTAGCTTCCCTTTCTTACGAAATCTAACAACTCCTTTCCAAGGAGAAACTTTTAACAATACTCTGTCTCCAATTTGGAATTCTAAAGGCTTGCTTCTATTGTCTGCATAACTCTTCTGGCGATCTCGAGCCGTTTTCAGCCTTTCTTTGATTTGAGTAACCTTATCAGTTATTTCTTGCACAATCTCCGGACCTGATAATTGACTTTCTCCTATTTCTGCCCAACAAACTGGAGTTCTGCACTTTCTTCCATATAATGCTTCAAATGGAGCAGTATCAATGCTTGAGTGATAACTATTGTTATAGGAGAATTCAATCAATGGTAAGTGATCATCCCAACTTCCACCAAAGTCTATTACACATGCTCGGAGCATGTCTTCTAGAGTTTGGATCGTCCTTTCACTTTGCCCATCTGTTTGGGGATGATATGCAGTGCTCAAATTTAGTCGAGTTCCCATAGCTTGCTGGAAACTTTTCCAGAAATGGGAAGTAAAACGACTATCCCTATCCGAAACAATGGAGAGTGGAACTCCATGTAAGGATACAACTTCATCTACATACAATTTAGCCAGTCTTTCCATGCTAAAGGTTTCTTTCATAGGTAAAAAGTGAGCTGATTTGGTTAATCGATCCACAATTACCCAAATTGCATCATTACCTTTTCTGGTTTTGGGTAACTTAGTAACAAAATCCATTGTTATAAGTTCCCATTCCATACTGGCATTTCTAATTGTTGTAGTAATCCTGAAGGTTTCTGATGTTCTGCCTTAACTTGTGAACAAGTAAGACATTTAGAAACATAGCTGGCTATGTCCTTTTTCATTCCTATCCACCAAAAGTTCTTTCTTAAATATTGGTACATCTTATTGTTTCCTGGGTGTATAGTATACCTAGATTTATGAGCTTCTTCTAAAATCTTAGGTCTTAAGTATCCCTGCTTAGGTATCCAAATTCTGCTTTTGTGGAATCTCCAAATCCCATCTACTCCTTGTTCTAATTCCTTGATTCATCCTTTAATTCCCTCAGCATCATCCTTGATTGCTGTAGTTTGAATATTCTTCAATTGTTCCATTAAATCTATTTGTAGATTTAATCTGAGAGCACGAACCCGTCGTTGTTTCTCATAATACTTACGACTTAAGGCATCTGCAACTACATTTGCCTTTCCCTCATGATATTGAATATCACAGTCGTAGTCGCTTAAGATTTCCATCCATCTCCTTTGCCTCATGTTTAACTCTTTTTGCCCAAATATATATCTTAAACTCTTATGATCTGTATAGATAGTAAACTTACTTCCGTACAGATAATGTCTCCAAATCTTAAGGGCAAAAACTACGGCTCCTAATTCTAAATCATGAGTCGTATAGTTTTCTTCGTGCTTTTTCAATTGCCTTGATGCATACGCAATTACCTTCTTGTGTTGCATAAGCACACATCCAAATCCTAGTTTTGAAGCATCACAATATACTTCAAAATCTTCAGTTCCTTCTGGTAAGGCTAAGATTGGTGCATGGGTTAATTTCTGTTTCAAAATTCTAAAAGCTTCTTCTTGTTTGGGTCCCCATTCAAACTTAGTAGCTTTACAGATTAGCTTAGTTAATGGTACAGCTATCTTGGAAAAATCCTTAATAAACCGTCTATAATACCCAGCTAATCCTATAAAACTTCTAATTTCCATTGCTGTTTGTGGAACCTTCCACTTGGTAATTGCCTCTATCTTAGCAGGATCTACATGAATACCTTCATGATTCACCAGGTGTCCTAAGAATTGCACTTCCTTTAGCCAAAATTCGCATTTCGAGAATTTGGCATACAACTTTTCTTTTCTTAACAAAGTTAAGAGTGCATGAAGATGTTCACAATGCTCTGTCTGACTTTTGGAATAAATAAGTATATCGTCTATGAAGACAATTACAAGTTTATCCAAGTACGGTTTACAGATCCTATTCATCATGTCCATAAATGCTGCAGGTGCATTTGTTAATCCGAAAGGCATGACTGTAAACTCGTAATGACCATACCTAGTTCTGAAAGCAGTCTTAGGTATGTCTTCTTCTTGTACCTTCAATTGATGATATCCGGAGCGTAAATCTATCTTAGAAAAATATCTAGCCCCCTGAAGTTGATCAAAAAGATCATCAATCCTAGGTAATGGATATCGATTCTTAATTGTGACCTTATTCAATTCTCTATAATCGATACACATTCTCATTGAACCATCCTTTTTCTTCACAAACAACACTGGCGCTCCCCAAGGGGATGAGCTAGGTTGTATGAATCATTTACTTAGTAATTCATCTAGTTGCTTTTTCAGTTCTAACATTTCTGTGGGTGCTAACCGATAAGGTGCCTTGGCTATCGGTGTAGTTCCTGGAATTAGATGAATCCTAAATTCTACTTCCCTGTCTGGAGGTAATCCCGGTAAATCTTCTGGAAATACATCAAGATATTCTGAGACTACTGGTATTTCCTTAAGATCTTTTCCCTTAGTGCTAATGATTACTGAAATCATATACACTATTCCTTGTTTTCGTTCATAATTAGCAACTTTCATTACTGATATGAACTTCATGGGCTTACGTGGTTTATCTCCTGTAATCCTAATCACTTTTCCGGTGGGTGATTGAATTTCTATGGAATTTTGATCACAAAGGATTCTAGCATGGTTGGCTACTAACCAATCCATTCCTAATACCACATCAAATTCAGCTAATTTCATTGGCAATAGTTTTGCAGAGAATTTATGTCCTAAAAGTTCTATGTTTCCTTCTTGCAAAACTTTATCTATTTTAACTGAATTTCCGTCTGCTGTTTCAACTGTAAAAATCTGCCTAATATTGGTTAAAGGTAAACTAAGAGCTTGGCAGAATGAAGTATTTATAAAACTTTGGTTTGCACCAGAGTCAAATAATACTTTTGCATACACGTTGTGAACTAAGAACGTACCCGCTATCACATCCGGAATGAGTTCTGCTTCTTGAGTGGTCAGCTGAAATGCCCTGGCATTCTTCTTAGTAGTTCCTTCGGTCGTCTTGGGTTTGTTATCTACTGGCTTGATCAATTTAGGACATTCTGTTTTATAATGCCCTGCTTCTCCACAGTTAAAACAGATTACTGTTTTCTTTTTGCAGTTTTCTTCACGATGTCCTACAGTTTTGCAAAAATTGCAAGTGATATCGCATCTTCCATAATGTTTCTTTTTGCATTTCCTGCAGAATGACGGAGCTGGAGATTGCCCTGTTCCTTTTCTCTTAAAGCTGTTATTATTACCCACACGAAATCCTTGGGTAATTTTCTGAGCTAGTTCCTTTTTCCTATCTTCATCTCTTGTGCGCACCAGTTCATCGGTTAGAGTATTAGCTAATTCGACCGCATCATCAATAGTGCGAGGTCTCGCAGCTTTAACAATATTGCGGATTTCACCAATTAGCCCCCAAATATAGCGAGAAATGAGTACCGGTTCTGGCGAAGCCAGTGTTGGTACCACTCTTGCATATTCAAAGAATGTCGAGGTATAACCGCGACAATCTACACCCATCATCCGATGATTTAAAAACTTATTTGTCATTTGTTCCTTTTCATACTCGGGACAGAATTTTCTTTCCACCAAACCCTTAAATTCTTCCCAAGTCATAGCATAAGCTATTATTCTTCCTTTTGATTGTAACACAGTATTCCACCATTCGAGTGCTCCTTCTTTGAACAGATTGGATGCGTACATAACCTGATCATCTTTACCACATTTACTTATTGCAATGACTACTTCGGTTTTCTCTAACCAACGCAGTGATGCAGTTGCTCCTTCATTGCCTGCAAATTCAGTGGGTTTACAAGCAAGGAATTCTTTGAAAGTGCAACCAGGCGTTGCAGTTTTCATTTTCTTGGGTAATGGAGCTTGATGTGGTTCCTTATTATGATTAACATGATTATTGCCTCCATTTACACTATTACTGAAGTTATCTTCAGTAATCTGTTTACTAGGAACAATTTGTTGCGGTTCGATTGGATTCTTTATAGCAGCGACGAATGCTGGAATAGCATTGGCTATCCCTTGAGCAACAATGTTTTCGATATCTTGCCGAGTCATATATTGATCTCTTGAATGTTGTTCAGACTGATTAACTTCATTTATAGGTTCATTATCACTGTTTGCCATCTGATAATGTATATATATAAATTTTATTAGTATCTGATAAATAACAATTATATACAAACAATCAGAAATTTTTACAATATAGATATAGTCAAAACAATCGATTTCTCGATTTCATTTTATATCTATTATAGTATGCATCATTACTCACAAATATCATACAGAGTTTTATTTGTTATTTATAGACTAACTTTACTATTACTATTATACAAACACCGTTTTACCATCCTACTATCTCTCATCACTTGTTGTTCTAAAAACGCAGTTCCCTCTCATCGTACTTCCAGGCAATCTGTCCCCCTATTTCCCTGATTCTAGTTCCAGCATCAAACAACTCTTCACCAAAGTGGCGAAGTTCAGCCATATTTTCATTACTCATGGGTGGATTAGGTAGGGGTTCTGGATCGAATTGTGGAAGAAAAGAGTAAGGATCGTTGACAATATTTTGAAATTGCCAATCGTTTGTCCACCATTCGTCCATTCCTATGGTTTGGGAGTGGACTATTGGGTCTGGAATTGCTGGTTCCCAATTCATAGGGAGTTGGTTTTCAAGAGAATAATTAAAAATATTATTATTATTATTATTATTATTATTATTATTATTATTATTATTGACAGGCTGAATTGTTTCACAGCTTGCCAATAGGAAATCTATCTCATCTTGAAAAGTCCTTCCCTGGTTTTGATTGGAGCTTTCTCCGATTTCTATCTGAGTTGGTCTAAAGCCTTGCCCAACTTCCATTTCTATGTCCTTAGAGTATTCCTCAAACTGCCTCTCCATTTGTCTAGAAACTTCTTTAGCTTCAGTCTCCATCTTTTGGAGTCTAGAACTTTTCCTGGTTACAATTTCTTTTGTACCTTCCTCCATCTGTATTCCTATCTCCTTAACCTCCTCCTTGTCTTCAGTTTCCATTTCCGGTTGTTTGGAACTTTCTCCGGTTATAATTCCTTTTCCCTTTTTCAAAGGATTGTTTATTTTGGGAAGTTTTGGAGCTGGCTTTTTCTTATGTATCTTCCTCCATCCTACATAACTTCTTTTCTTTTGTTTTGGCTTGTTCACAGGTGGAACCTTGAATTCTACCGGTTGTTCTATATCGGGAAAGTAGCTAGTATATTCTTTGGAAGCTTCGATATTTACTGGGTAAAGATTAAGGTTCTGAAAAGCTTCAGATATCCCACTCATGCTGATGTAGCATATATGCAAAATGCATAAAATACTAAGTTAAATTTCATAAATAACTGTTTAATTTATTACATACTGTGTACTAATTTATTACAAAGATAACTGGAAAATACACTTAGGTTTTGAAATTTTTATTTATTGCACAGGGTTTTTAGATTGTAAGGGTAAGGTGCTAATACTTTAAAATATTTAAAGATTTATACTTTCTGCTACTGTGGCTAGCATATATAAGTTTGCCCATTTCTCATCTAGCTTATCTTCCCAAGGTGATTTATCAATTAATTCCTGGGTTTCCTGTTTTATCTTCTTTTCTCGGATTTTCTCTTTACTTTTCTTAATAATCATCTCCCTCCTTCTAGGAGAAAGTGATTCCTCGTATTGTGCCTTTCGCACAAATATTCCTTCTTCAGGAATTTCAGCCTGATTCGAGGATTTGGTTCGGGATGAACTTCCCTTCTCATTGGATGATCTATCTAATTTAAGATAGATACTTGACAGCTTTTGCTTACCCATACTGTAACTAACAAATAATCAGTTAATATCACACATAATCACATAATAGTAATCAGGAAAAATTAAGTATTTCTAAATACTTAATTAGCTTAACTCAGTGGCTCTGATACCACCTTATTTCTGTCACGGCCCCCGACCCGGTTTGACCCGTTTCAGGAGCCGTGGGACAGAAATACTGCGGTATTTATTTATTTGAGTTTAACAGCGGAAGTTTATTTAACAGGATCGTTTAAAGCTAAAATTTTCCCCGATTATTTTATTTCACAATTCGGGATAAAACCCCGATAACTTACAATATTATGTTTTTACTATGAAATCGTAATATTACAAAATTATTTCTTTATTTTATAATGAGCCACTATATTAAGCTTTGAAATGCTCCCCAACACTTTTCCTGAATTACAACAGATCACCTGAAACATGTTTGAAAAAGGTTTTGTCAGCGGGAAATACTGAGTGAATCATTCTATTTACTAAAATGACACATTTGTTATAATTTACAGTATTAAGAGCGATTACAATGTTTCTATTATCAACCAACTACCCACGGTATTTGTCACTCGACCGAATCTGTGACTATGGTCATATCCCCCAATTGGCTGCCCCAATGGTGACGATTATCAAGTAATGTATACAAAACCCCACATACCGGCTGTAATATGGTGATTACATAAACTTAATCCCTGTAATTATAACTTTGAAATAAATAGGGTTTTGTAAATAGATTTGATAAAAAGAGAATGACTCACATTGCTGATTTACTACGGACAGAGTCTAGTCTATGAATTAGCTTGATTAACCTAATTTAGATAACAATGCACACAAAACTGGGTTAGTAATAAATCCAGCAATTACGATAATTCACGAGATCAAATTCTCACAATAAACGACAAAGTGCAATACTTCATCCATCGACTTAACGATGATCCGTCAAATTAATGACGAACGACAAAGTATAATACTTTATCCATCGAATTAACGATGATCCGTCAAATTAATGACGAACGATAAAGTATAACCCTAATGTGGGCGGCACTTAAACATTCATTGGATATATTGATCGTCGGAAAATGAATCGTAGCAGCAATTGTGCTAATACCCTGTTTTGCGGCGTTGATTTGTGAACTGTGGTAGTAATTCGAACGTAACTTGCAGTGTATAATGAATTTTTACGTCGTTTTTCTTTCAGAATTCAAGTCCCACAGTCCACTATTTATAGGTGAAATTTCACCCTGAGGCGGCCCGCGTGAGAAATAAGCTTAACCTGAGGCGGGCCGCGTGAGACCTATATTTTAGGTATAGGTTGCCACGATTGGCACTAGCTTAGCTAAGTTGACAGTTTTCGATAATTCCTTGTTGCCAACGTTTAAAATGGATAATCGTCAATAGGGTTTAACCCCCCCCCCCTGAGTTTTAGGGGCTCTAATCCTGATTCTGAAAATTATGAAAATTTTAGGGTTTGTTCAGAATCACTTGGGTGTCTCAATTAGGGTTTCCTATTGGACTAATTATTTTAATAATTATGACTTTTGATGAGAGTTGTTACATTAAGAATCAAAAGCAGGAAAAAGAGGGAGAAAGCAAACACACATGTAGACCGATCACCGTCACCTGTTGTCATTTTCTGAAAATGAAAATGAAAATAATTAGCATATGAGAGTTCTGAGGTTTAATGTAAAATATTACTTATACCTTTTGAAATCCGAATGTATCAAGTCGGCTGAGAAAGATGAAACCAAGCTGATAAGAACACATTGTCAGGCATCCCCTCATAATATCAATCCCCATCTCCTCTGATGTTGGTTCAAGCTTCCATAATATCTGAAAATATATAATCCGTAAGTGCACCTTTTAACTACATACGGTTGATTACAACAGACAAACAAACACCCTAATTAGCAGTTCAAACACTATAAGCATTTTATCCAATTCATTAGACCAAATCCTATTTTATAACAGTTAAATAATTCAAATAAATTACCAATTGTAGGAGAAAGGTCTTCAATGGCATTATCAGAAGTAAAACTCAAAAGAAGAGAGCTTTTACCATATCCTGAATCCCCAATCACCAACAGCTTGAATAAGTAATCCAAATCCGAACCAGAAGACTAATCCATTTGCATAACATAATCAACCACGAACCTTGGAAACCAAAATTGATGTCGTAATGTTTCATAACCCCAAATATAAAGCATAAAATAGAACTAATGGTGAAAAAGAATAATTGTATATGCAAATTAAGCAAAAAAACTGATGGATATGAATTAAAATTCCAGATCTGGGTCGATGAACAGCAGAGAGGAATCGAACACAACTAGGGTTTTGAAAGGAATCAAACGCAGTTAAGAGGAGAGGAGGCTGATAATGATTTCGTGATGTGGTAACCTAATTAGAATGACAAAAATCAATCGCTAGGCTTTACATAACTTTATAGGAGAGCAGTAAAAACAAAAACAAAAAAACCTTCACTTTATCACTCCATTCACATTATGAGTTCACAAAACATTATCAAAAACACCAAAAAACCAACACAGATCTGAAAGTATTACACAGATCTAACATAGATACATCCCAAATCAGTAGAAAACCTGCTTAAAAAAGCTTGTAACACATAAAATCTAACATCGTATAAACATAAACTACAGAAAAACCAAAAAAAAAAACAAAAAAGCGGTAGATCAGGTTAAAAAGAACGGTACCAATCTGGCCACCAAGCGGTAGATCTGTGACATCGTCATCATCTTCCACCCACAACCACCATCGTTGATGAACCCAGCGCAGATCTGTGTCATCTTCATCATCTTCCACCCACAACCAAACCGTAGAGGAAGAGAGAAGTCGATCTGGTGTTGGAGAGTTCCTCATCTGATGATAATGAGGACGAGAGAAGTCAATCTGGTGTTGGAGCGACTAGTTTCTTAGTGAAACCCTAGAATCGCCAGGGAGAAAGAGAGAAGATGATGAGAGGAGCGGCGATTGTTTTGTCCAGCAAACCCTAATTTTGATGACCCGAGTTCTTTTAATGGTCGCGTGTTAAAAGAAGTTTTCAACACATTTATGCTTTAATGGTTGTATAATGTGCTTAAAATGGTTGTACAATGGCAAATGACCATTCTTGCCCTTCCTATATGCTTATTAAAGTAGTATATATATATATATATAGGGTCGGGATTTGGAGAAAACGGTAGAAAGTGTGACAACGGTGAGAACGCTTATCGATCATCCGATTAAAACAATCTATGGACTAGATTGGCGCGGTGGCGTTTTCGTAAATAACATCAATTTTCTTACGTGGACGCGCATCATTAAGGGTAAAAGCGTCTTTACACCTCTATACCAAAATGCCATAATGATGAATAAAACGCCAATACGGGCCAAATCACATCGCTATATAAACAAAAAACATCCAAGAAATAAAAACACATCCCCCAGAACTTGAAACGCCATATTTTCTATTATATACCATTTACAAAACGCCAAAATTCCCAAAACATCAAACACAACTTCTCAAAAACGCCATATTTTCTACTATATACCATTCATCTTAGAAAACGCCAAAAAAAGATTCCAAAAGATCGACGGTTCTTTCAGATACACTATTTCCTCAGTAAAACGCCAAAAATGCAAATATCGTTTCTTGTATATTTAAAATATTTTTCTACGCCAAAGGATCGAATAATGCATTCTTCCATGAGGTGCTGTGACTCAAATAACATTTTGCTGCATTATATGGACAAATCATAAACAAAAAGATGCTGGGGTCAAACTTATGCCATTTTTAGTGTTTTGTTCTTGGTGAATATTTAAATGGCATGAAAAGACGAATGACACTACTGAGTTGTTTGAAGATACATATTCAAAAAAAAAAACTCATGTCATTTTTACTTTCCAAACGGCCACAAAAACACAAGCATGGCTAAGCCAAACCACCAGCGAACATGATTCAAAGAAGAAAGAGACTGATTACAGTGAAGATTTGGAAGATTAATTGTTTTTTTAATATTCTTTTTCTGTTGTTTGCTATGTATTTTTCAATTTAGAATAAAAAATACATTATCTTAATTAAACGCCAAACAGTCATAATGCTTGTGAAACGCCATAAATGCAGTAAAACGCCAAAAACTCCAAAACTACAATGAAAGTAACTTACAGAAGTATTAATTAAAAAAAGCTAAAAATGGAAGAAAAAAGGCCAAAAACTACTAAAACCAATCAAAAACGCCAAACCTGAAAAAGCTGAACAAAAAAACAATAAAAATAGATAGTAAAACTGAAAAGACGGCTACTTTATTAATATCATTTATTATAAATAAAATCCCGCCTAAACTACGCGCCAAAAACATCCTATAAAGAGAGACTTCTCTGCACAAACAACTTATCACAAAACCAGAAACAAACGCCATATTCCCTAGAAACCATTCACTTTAAAACGCCAAAAAAAAACTTAAAAAAGCCACAGATTCAGAACCTCGATTCTGCTATATTGAGTATTGATCTGAATGAAGTTTCAGTCAATGGAATCTTCTCTGAGTTGGGTATGTCTATAATCTTTTGGTGAATGAGATGTACAAATATTCAAGACAAAGAGACTGATGACACTGATATGACATCATGCCACTTTGTTCTTGATGGATATATGGATGGCATGAAGGGATCAATACATTAGAGCAGGCGTTGATCTTCAACATGTCATCAAACAAAGTATATAACCACCCACCATAAAGGATGCCACAAAAAAATAAGCATCTTTTAAAGACGGCCGTTATGTAGTAAAATAAGGATCTACATAAGGCATTCAAAAACAGGTTCAAAATGCCAAAAAGGTTAAACTAGAAGAGGCTGATGACAGTGAAGATTTGAATGATGTTGGTGCATGGAATGTCTGTTGACTACGTCTACATCAAGTCTTAAGTCAAGATAGTCAACATAGGGTCTTGAGAGTTAAATTAGGGTTTTATCTTCTTAATTTCGTTTTTATGAACATAGGTTAGAGGTGATTCCGTTTTTATGTACACTAGGTGATTCCACTCATTAGTCATGGTGATTCCACTTATATGTCACTTAGTGATTCCACTTATATGTCACTTAGTGATTCCACTTTTGTGTCACTGACATATAAGTGAAATCAGAACAAGTATAAATACTCTCACAAGTGACTTCATTATGGACGTATGAGTGGAATCAGGTCATTGCTTAGGTGTCGGAACTCTGTCAAATTGAACTCAGAAAGCAATAAAAGTGAAGAAAATTGAAAGGATAAGCTGTGTAACTTCGTGTATACTGATGCCGCCTTTATACATGAAGATGAACGTTCTCAACTGACTTTTCAGGGTCGCAAAACGGTCCAACAAGTGGTATCAGAGCTTCAGGACGAGGAGTTCATACTACTACAGCTGAATCTACAAAATTCTCTCACTTCTACTCACTTTCTTTCATACTTTTTCGATTTGAGATAGTTCCTGTGACACCTGTGTCACTTCAACCATCAAACAAATACCAAGCCAATGAAATATTGTATTTCATACTTGGGATCTGTATAAATATGTGTATCTTTTGCACATATCAACTCTTGTTCGATTTCAAGCTCTAAATCGCTTTCTGGAAGGTTATACGCGCACTGATGCGTAAATATAACCAGTTTAATACAAAAAAACACTCCGGAATAGTGACATAGGCTTAACATGCCCTAAATAACCTTTACATAACTTAGAAATAAGTTTTGAAGGCTTTGGTATGGCAAAAACAAGTTTATTAGCTTACAGGGACTAAAGTTGACAAACTGCGAAAGTATGCCAATTTGAACTGTAACAGACATTCCAGAACATGACCATAAGTTAAACATACCCTAAATATCCTTCACATAGCTTAGAAATAGGCTTTGAGGGGTTCGGTGTGCTAAAATAAACTTTTGGGTCATTCAGGGACTAAAAGTGTCAAAAAGTGCACAAGTTTGCATTTTCGCGCATAACGTACGTTCTGAATACATCTGGACATCCAAAAATTTATGTAAGCACTAAAATATTTTATTTTAGTGTTTGGCATAAGAAAAATCCATTCGTCGCGTCATTTGGATCGTTTTTCGCGCTTATGCGCATTCCGTCGTAATTAAGCAAACATCGCGATCGTACGGCCAAACGAACCGACATCCAAGATATTTTTGAGCATGTTTCATGTCCACAATGTTTAGGCATCATTTTAGGGCCTTAAAGTTGGCTTTACGGGCCTTAGAAGTGCTGGAAATGGGCTTAAAACACAACAGGGACCAAAACTGTCATTTTTGAAACTATTTCTGATCTGCAACTCCCAGGCGGCCCGCCTAAGTTTCTGCAGATGTTCAAGCGGGCCGCGTGGCCCCTTCTGACCAGATTAACTGCATTTAACAGCAGATTCCAGCTGTTTAATCCACAACCACACACTCACACTTGCTTAGTCAGCTGATAAGAACCCATTTTTAGTCACCACAACTTGCCAACACATGTACGGGTGGGATTCGAGCACGGTTTCCATGAAACGATCTTAACGGTTACCCGAATACTATAAATACCCATCCACCCCCAATGCAAAACCCACTAGAATCTGATCCTAGAAGCTCTAAGTTGAAACCATTGTTTCATACCTGAGCTACTTAGATCACGATTAGCATTCGGGGACCCTTCGTAAGTATTCTTTCGTTCTTTCCTTTCTTTTATTGCTTTTCGAGTCCGAAAGTCAAACTTTGTTTGACTTTCTGCGTTGACCAGTGTATGGTCAATGCGAAGTTCGTTTGAACTTCGCAACGTGATTGTAATTACGATGGTCATAGTCCCTTGGGACTATGCCTACTGATTACCACGTTGTCTAGGGTCGTAAGGTAAGCGATCTAAACAATCGCTTATACTTTCGAACCCGACCCATTTGGTCGATCATTAGGATCCGACCAAATACATTAGGTGACCATAGTAGGTAGGAAATAACCTTCCGAGGTTATACCCTATGGTCACATCGTTTGAGTAGTTGTATGATAGGTAGTTTATATGCCTTAGGTAAATTACCAGAATACCCTTTTCATGTATAATTGGTAATTAAGCATATGTAACCTAATCTTTTGTCACATAACTGATTATATAACATGTTTAGGCATATAACACTTGTCATAGGGCTAGTTAGGCGGTCCGAACGCGTTTCACGCGAACGACGCGTTAAAGTAGCATAAGCTACCTAAACGAGTCGTAATGGGTCGTAAGCACTT
Source organism: Helianthus tuberosus (assembly GCA_030545235.1). NCBI lineage: Eukaryota > Viridiplantae > Streptophyta > Magnoliopsida > Asterales > Asteraceae > Helianthus > Helianthus tuberosus. Next base: position 14,124 of record JARYGA010052634.1, on the reverse strand, counting down.
AGGTAAGGTTTCATTTAGTATGTAGGCTTTGTTAAACCATATTATACGAGTCTCCACACTCGTTTGGTTTACGAACCCTCATTCTATCCGATCTTCCGATTTAGGTCCGGTTATTAACATAGTTACCTATAGTAGGTGTCGTTTGATATCCGCGATCTCTAGCATTGTTTGGTTGTTACTCGAGGACTACTAAGCAATCTCAACTGAGTACATAGACCCCTCTTTTACTGTTTTCCAAACATTTTGGGGTGGAACACATGTGCCTACCTGTTACTTTCATGCTTTCCATGTTTTCACATCATATACCTGCTATGTTCGTTAGTACATTATAGTACATGATTTCATTACATTACATGCTATGTATGCCCATTGTGTGTGTACTTAGTACAGCGTTTTACATTACATGCTATGTATGCCCATTGTGTGCGTACTTAGTACATCGTTCTACATTACATTACATGCTATGTATGCCCATTGTGTGCGTACTTAGTACATCGTTCTACGTTACATTTCATGCTATGTATGTCCATTGTGTGCATACTTAGTACATTGTTTTACATTGCATTTCTGTTTCATATGCTCATCCAGCATATGAACACATTATACTACATTTTGAACCGTTGTAACTATTTGACTATGTGAACCGTCGTAACCCTTTGATTATATGACCCGTTTGTAACTATTGAACCGTGTGAACCATTTGTATCTGTTGACATGATTTACATTTGACAATAGACATTTGACTATACATAAACATTTCTACAATTGTTAAACATTACATCTTGGTGGTTTGGTTTGAGTAAGTGATTTAAGTAACGATGCGTGTGTAATATGATACAAGCATGGTGGATACGCCGCTGGTACTTCCTATATATAAGTGTTTGTATGGTATTACATATTGTAGCGTTATTTGAACCATTTCAATTTGAGACATATAACATTTTATACAAATAACATACTTTTCACAAGACATTGTTTTGCAAACAACTTATCTTATACAAACCCATTTTACATGGTTATTCATTTAACCATACATTATTCTCTTATTTACACATATCATCTGATCTTATCGTTTTTCAAATGATTTACAAGATAAAGCAAATTACAAGGTTCATGACTAAACATTTTCTCAAACATAAGTCATGAAACCTATTTTCACAAAACCTATGTATCTCACAGGCATTTTTATGCTGACGTACCTATTTTCACATGTGTTTTTCAGGAGCTGTTGCATAAGATGATCAAGATACACATAGGCAGACTTGGGCTTTAGTGACAATAAAAGATGCAAGACTAGTTAATTATGTAGTATTTCTTTGTTTGTTAAGACATTGTAACACTTTTAATCAATAAAACGAAACTTCAATTGCCATGGATTTGAAATAATTAATTCTGTTACAACACTCCCCGACGTTTCCGCCACGTTTTGCATGTTCTACGTGGTCGGGGTGTGACAGTTCCTACGGTTGAAAGTGTCTGAATTTCAAGTATAACGTGTAAAACCTACTAATAACAAACCCTAGAAAGTTTCAGGTTGAAATACGGACTAAAACATGGTGAAAACTAGTTAAAACCTGATTTTGTTTTTTCGGACATCGAGAGATAATCATCTAATTTCGCTTTTACGGACACTTTAAGTCTGATTTCGCTTATTTGAACATCTTGATTTCGCTTTTACGGACATAAGTGATTTCGCTTATTCGGACTTAGTGATTTCGCTTATTCGGACATAGTGATTTTGCTCATAAGGACAGTTACCTGATTTCGCTTTTAGAGACATATGTGATTTCGCTTTTATGTCATAAGTCTGATTCCACTTATCTGTCATTTCTGATTCCACTTATTTGTCATTTCTGATTCCACTTATCTGTCATTTCTGATTCCACTTATCTGTCATTCCTGATTCCGCTTATTCGTACATTGTGATTCCACTTATTTGGACATTGACAGATTGTGCTTGATTTCGCTTATCTGTACATCAGATTTCGCTCATCTGTCACTTACAAGCTGATTTCGCTTGTTTGTCAAATTTTTCAAAAACTTCGAAAATTTGTCTAAGTGTCCTCGGTAATTCACTATTACGTATTCAGTCTGTTTGAACTGATTGTTTGTTTGTTTGTTTGCAGAATATTTCGAGGTAATTCAAAGTTATAAATCCATGGCAAATTCTGAACCCATTCCTTGGAAAGATAACCGAACTGAAGAGCAGAAGTATAGATACAGAAAAATGATTGCTGAAAACAAAATCATTAGAATATCTCGTATCTATTCAGAAGCAAAGAGAGCAAATAGATGGGATCCGAACAGAGAGTGTTATCTTGATGAGTATGGAAATATTGCGATCGATCACAAAACTCTTGATATCGAAGCCATAATCCAAGAGTATAAAAGGGAAGATGATTATTGGCAAAGAAAATGGTGGGGAGATGAAGAAGAGAAAAAGAAAAGAAAGAGTTAATAGATGAAATAGAAAGAAACTCAGAAAATATGAGTTTGGTTGAATTTCTTGAATTAATCAAAAAGATTAGAGAAGGAATGACAAATAATGAAGAATCAAAGAAGGATGAAATTTCAAAATGTGAAGTTGGGTGCTCTAAATGTGAAAAATTTGAAGCTGACAATGACAAACTCTTGAAGGATACAGAAAGTTTGACATTGGAAAACAAATCTTTGAAAGATGAGAAGAAAGCTGATGATGAACAGATTCTGGAGTTGCGCTTGAACTGTGAAAAACTGAAATCTGAAAATATCAAACTGTTGAGTAGTTTGGACAGTTTGACATTGGAAATTAACAATTTGAAAGAAAAAGAAAAAGATTTTGGAAAAATCAAAATTGAAAATGAAAACGTTTCTTGGATAAAATTAGAAAATGAAGCGTTAAAAGAAAAAGAAAAAGATTTTCAAAGTCAAATGAAGGTTTTAGAAGATGAAAAATCTGTTATTTTTAAAAATAATCTTGAGAAACAGATTGAAATAAATTCTCATCTTCAGAAAATCATTCGGCTTGAAAATGAAGCTGAAATTGCTCGAAATAAAATTAACGAGCTTGAGAATAAATTGAAAGGTTTTGTGAATTCTACATCACATGTTTGTCCAAAACCGATCAATTCAGTTTCAATAAGTGACAATGTCACAAATTTTGACAAAGTCAAAATTGAAGATTGTGATGAAATATCTGATGATGAAAAAGAAAAGAAAAGAAAAATATTTTTAGATTTACAAGAAAAATTTAAAAATGTTGTTTGTTTTGCAATCTACTGAAACAGGTGAATGTTCTAAACAAAAACCTGTTAAGAAGAGTGTAGAACAGAAACAAAAAGTTAAAAATTTGAAAAATTTTAAAAATGAAAATAAAAGCTCATCAGATAAGTCATCCAATCATTATCAAAAATCACAAAAATCTAAAAATGAAAACTCACAAAATGTTGGTAATAAGTGGTGCAGGTTTGACCACAGTTCTCAAAAGCCAAATTCAGCTTATAGGAGAAGATGGGATGAAGATTCTTCAAGGACAAATCATTACAATGATAGAAAACAAAGAAATGGTGATTACCACAAGGCAAATCAATGCTTTGATCTAAGTGTGTGGTATGAAGACAGTATGTGGTATGACAGTAGTGAGAGGTATGATAACAGAGTGTGTTACACTTGTGGATTTCAAGGACACATTGCTGTTAACTGCCAAAGTCAGAGATTCGAAACAAGAAGGTGCTATGAATGTCACATCAGAGGACATATTGCAAGAGATTGCCCAAGGAGGTCAATGGGAAGATCGAGGGTTGAATCTCAAATAATGGCAAAGAAACCAGTCAACGTCAAGCCCAAAGAACAGAAGGTTCAAGAACCTAAAGTTCAAGAAAAGAAAGTAAAGCTTTCACAGGGGCAGAAAGACAGACTGCAAAAGAAAAGGAAGAAGGCGAGAGAGTATCTCGAGAAAATTTTGTCTTCGGGTTCACCGGACAGATTGAATAAGAGTTCTGATGAATCAACTAACTCGATTGCAAAGTCAAGCAAGACGAATTCATCGGATACAAATCTGAGGACGAAAGAAGAAAAGAAGAAGAAGAAAATGGTTGGCGATAAATCTGATGTGTCAAAGTCAGACAAGCCACCATCAGGCAATGAATCTGACAGGTTAAAGTCAGACAAGCCATGTGCAGGCAATGATTCTGGTTTGTTAAAGCCAGAGGAGCCTAGTGTTGAGGTTAAAAAGGAGAATTCGGGTTTAACAAGGGAGGATGCAAATTATCCACCATTGTTGAACAAGAATTCGAAATCTCCCAAGGCTGGTCAGGCTTGGGTGAATCTTTTCAAATAGAAAAACCTGACTTGCCGGAGTTCCCAGGTTGGTAAGCGTGGAACATGAATCGGCATATTTCTTGAGAAATTTTACTCTGGTGATTTTTCGTCTTACATGTGGTAAATCAGGGACATTAAGTTGTACTTGATTTCCTACAAGTGTTTGTGTTGATAGAATCTTGAATTGTTAAATCTTTCAAAATGGTTAAAGGAGAACAAAGTGATGATGTAATCCCCTAACCAACAAGTGGTTTGTTAATTCAACAAAACTAATTTTTCGGAAAAACCATTTTGATTAAAACAAACTAAAGTGTTTTGAAATCTAAATGGGAAAATAGTTTGTTGTCAAGGGGAGTTCTGATTGTTTATGCCAAGTGGATGGCGAATTGAAGCGATTCGATATCAGTTTGTCACTTTACTTGTATAGTCTGTTTTAAAATTTTCTCAGAAAATCAAAATTGAGATATATTTTGATTTTAGGGGGAGAAAAATTTAAAAAAAATTAGAAAATTTGAAAATTTCAAAAACATTGAAAAAGCAAAAATGTGTTTTGTTGTGAAAAGAGGAAATGATAGTAAATCAGTGAACGATCACAGCATGCTAAAGATATGAAATGTCAAATGTGATAAACGGCTTCACTGATGATGTGTTAGTAGGTTTTTGCACATTCAGTAGATTGTGACGAGATATAAACCTAAATTCAAACTTGCTTATATCGTGGGTAACATCTCTCGGATATATGGGTAACCCCCGAAATCTTGTTTGAAAGATTCCTTTTTCTGATATACTAGGTCTTTATACTCAGTGATATCTGGGGTATTATTCCGGGACTTCTGCTGAATGGAAGTTCTGACCTAGTCCTCGAATAATACTTTCTGCAATGCTTGAAACATAGCATCACCCTCAGCATATATGATAAGACAATAAAATTGCTTAGCAATGCTGTTGTAAAAAAGATCCTCTAAAGGGGACACACCCAAAAGTTGAGTCATGATCTCTCTGCTGAACGGTAGTTCTGACCTGAGCTCTCATGATTCTTCATAATTTATTACCCCTTACAGATATCATTTGTGTTATAATTGCCTGTAAGACTGAATATCGGGATCTGGATACGGGAGTATATTCTGAGGTGGGACACGCGATTAAGTTTAAGTATCTAAGATATTAAACTCGTATCTCGAAGCAGTTAAACTTTGTGTGAAAATTTAAGTGGACCAGTATACTGACAATCTATGTGAATCGTTTAGAGCTTAAAATGATTAAAGCTTAACGGTGCTAGTGATTTGTCTCATGAACTGATATGATCCTCTTACACAAACTCACAAAAATATTGTTTGTACATATTTCTTTACTGCATTTCTCTAAAACAAAAAAATCCAAAAAGATTTTCGGAGTGTTTTAGCATAAAATTTTGAAAATTCAAAAAGATTTTCGACAACTGATGTTGAAGAGCTGATATTCAAAATTCGAGTGCTAAACATGATGAACAGGATTGGGAGAATATGTTGAAAACTTTGAATGTTATATAAAAATGTTTTTGAAAGATGGTGTGCTTAGTTAAGCAAGGTCATTCATTTGAACTTGATGTAACTAGTATGATTGATTGTATATATGATGTCTACCAGTAAGTTTGTTAAATTCAAATGTTATAAATTTGTGAAACTTATGTTGAGGTAGAGGATGTGCAGGTTAAACAGGTTTTGAACTTCATCATTCCCACGGAAGCTAATTGTCAAAGATTGAACCAGATATCTCAGATTCTAGCATGCTGAGAGGGGGAGTCTGTGAAAGGGGGAGCCTGGATCAACAGTCAAAGGGAATTTGAAGATGGAGCTAGGAAGTGAATCTAAACCTGTGAAGATAGAGTGCTGATGATGAGAAGACAGAGAGTTGAAGAAAAGACCAAGACTGAAGACTTGGAGCTAAAGACTTCGTCAACATCCAAGGGGGAGTCTGTTGGTGCATGGAATGTCTGTTGACTACGTCTACATCAAGTCTTAAGTCAAGATAGTCAACATAGGGTCTTGAGAGTTAAATTAGGGTTTTATCTTGTTAATTTCATTTTTATGAACATAGGTTAGAGGTGATTCCGTTTTTATGTACACTAGGTGATTCCACTCATTAGTCATGGTGATTCCACTTATATGTCACTTAGTGATTCCACTTATATGTCACTTAGTGATTCCACTTTTGTGTCACTGACATATAAGTGAAATCAGAACAAGTATAAATACTCTCACAAGTGACTTCATTATGGACGTATGAGTGGAATCAGGTCATTGCTTAGGTGTCGGAAGTCTGTCAAATTGAACTCAGAAAGCAATAAAAGTGAAGAAAATTGAAAGGATAAGCTGTGTAACTTCGTGTATACTGATTCCGCCTTTATACATGAAGATGAACGTTCTCAACTGACTTTTCAGGGTCGCAAAACGGTCCAACAAATGAGAAATTAGATTGTAATTTTTTTTTTCATTATCTATTGTTTGTTATGTAATTCTGTGTTGTTTACCATCTAATTCTCTGCTATTTAAAAAAAAAATTGAGTATAAAACGCCAAAATCTACAAACACCAAAACGCCTGATAGTGTGAGAACAAATGCTAGCAAAGTACGAGGTTGCTATATAAAACGCCAAAAACGCAAACAAAGTATTACTGGAAAAAACCAACACTAATTGACAGATAAAAATTGAAAGAAACAGTAAAATAAAGAGACGGTATCATTTATTGCCCAAAACATTAAAGTTATATTAATGCCACTACATGGAAAATTGAAACTTATTTATCTTTTCAAAACGCCATAATTGTCTGTCACATTATAAGCCTGTATCCTAATGGCAAAACACTTAATATTATAAAATCAAAGAAAATTACTGAAGTTTTTTAAATCAATAAAAACGCCAAAAACAAATACTTAAAACGCCAAAAATATTTACTATAGTTCTGATCTAAAAACAATAAAAACGCCGCGTATTTAATAAACGCCAAAAAGATGGAAAGATGAAGGGATACGCGTTAATAAAAAAGAAATATGAAAGGACAAAAAAGCCCTTCCGCCTTCTCTAAGCGGCGTGACACGTGTTAGGCCAGGAAGCATTCTCACCGTTCTCACACTTTCTACCGTTTTCTCCTGATCGCGATTATATATATATATATATATATATATATATATATATAGGTGATGGATCATGAGAAAACTAGTTTAAATGAGAAAACCAAAAAACTAACTAAAAAAGTCTAAATAACAAACAAATTCTTTTTTTACAATTTTATTATGTTTTTCGCAGGTTTTTATATATAAAAAAATTAAAAAAAAATGTACTGCACATGTGCACTAATACGGAAAACCTAAAGCACTTAACCCACCCCCACCGACACTCCCCAAAAACCTAACCCCCCCCCCCCCAACCCCAAGAAAAAAAAAACCTAAATTCACTATTCCACCAAAAGCTTAAACCCCCCACCCCACCCCACCCCACCCCACCCCTTCCCGAAAACCTAAAACTAAACCCTAAACATAAACCCGAAAAAAACCTAAACCCCCCCCCCCCCACACCCAAAAACCTAATCCTAATCCTAAACCTCCAAAAGCCTAACCCTAAAAGCTAAACTAAACTCAAAAGCTAATTTTAAGCATGTAATGCACATGTGTAATACACATATAATGCACATGTGCAGTACAAGTTTTTTTTTTTTGAATTTTTTTATATAAAAATAACGATTTTTATAAAAAAAAATTGTAAAAAAAATAGGTATGTTTTTTAGGTTTTTTTTAGTTAGTTTTCTAGTTTTCTCATTAATATGTAGTTTCTCATGATCCTCTCCCTATATACATATATATATATATACATATATATATATATACATATATATATATATACATATATATATATATATATATATATAGAAAAAGTATATCGTACATTACGGCTTAACGTACTTCACGTACAACAACGTTAGTGATTTGTTCTATAACATACGTGATTAATGTTTTCAATATGCATGATTATTGTGTTTCAACATGCGTGATTTTGGATTTTTGAGTTATAACGTGCGTGATTTTAAAATGAACGTGCATAATTACCTGTCGTACGTGATGTACGTTAAGCCGTAATGTACGTTAACCTTCCTCTCTCTCTCTCTCTCTCTCTCTATATATATATATATATATATATATATATATATATATATATATATAGGGGAGCGCTAAAATGAAAACCACCTCCAGTTGTAAGAACCGTGAGAACCACTCTCCACCAATCAGATTACGCCAACAAAAAGGGTGTTTTGGTCATTTACTCCAAATGTCTAATCTCTCTTTCTCTTTCTTCATTAAATGTAGCAGACATTTATATTTGATCTCTCCTCTCTCTTCTCTTTCATCTATATCCATCCCACTCTCTTCATTCCCTTCTCTCTGCTAATACCACCTATCTTTGCTGATTCCATCTCCACCATCTTTGATCCCCTCTTTTATAGACAAGAGACACACAAACCTATGAAGATGATGGTGGTTAGCCGATGATGATGATGACCATACCCACCACGGTTCTCCTGTTTCCGGCGACAACCACCAGCCAAACACTCCCCCCTTCGTCTCTACAATAATCGCCGGCCACCCAACTGTGAAGATAATGGTGGTTGGCCGATGATGATGATGACCATACCCACCACGACTGACCACCACCGATTATCCCCTCTCCCACCTCCTTTTCCATTACCGCCGACACCTCTGATTTCCGATCACCTCGCCGCCGTACCCACCACCGGTCACATAAACCCACCGACTACCACTTACCACAGACCATCTCCGATTAGCCTCCATCACGGCAACCACCTAACTCACCTCTCTGTTACACCACTGTCGGCCGACCAACGTGGGGCTCCGATTAACACCAAAGTTCGTAGTTTCTGTTAAATTTTAGTTGACTCGTGAATCCAGGTATGAAAGTGAAGGGGTAAGGTCCCAAAAACCTCATAAAAAGGGTTTGAGACCATACCACAAACTGGGTTTCTCAACCTTTTTAACCTTGCGCGGCCGCGCATGGGTCTTATTAAAGGAAGAAAACAATCAGTAACTTACAGTCGCGCGCCCAAAGGATAACATAAATCTTTGCGCCTTCTCCCATTTAACAAAGGATTAAAAAGCCTTTGTCCAATACTTCCGCCACAACGTCCAGACTTAGATATTATTTTACCCAGGCTTGGGGTTTATTTGTCTGTGTCCACACAGTAAGATATCACACTGGATTGCAGCAGTAATCTTCTAGAAAGAATACAATCATGCACCACCCAGACGGTTATAACCGTCTGGACACGTGTCATCACTACAGACAACCCTGGAATCACAACGAAGACATGCAATTGGAGAGTAATCTCCAATTAATCACTTTCCACGTGGCGATTCCCCAGCCACAGATCAAACCACGATCCGTGTGCATTCACATCGGATCGAGGCTAATTGACGTCAGATCAAAGAACTCAAACGGAAGAAAAATAACCGCTACGGCGTTAAGCATTTTCCGTTATCTTTTCAATAACAGGTTTTCCCTCCCAAACTCCCGGTTATAAATAAGAGAACTGTTTAGGTATAAACACAGATTACTCTCACTCCTCAAATACTTATCTTCTCCGATACCAATACTTATTCTCACGCCGGAGTCGGGTCAAGGAGAGAATCCTCTTCTCCCCTTGACGAGGCTAACGGTGTTCTTTTTTGCAGAATCACCGGAGAAGGAATTCTATTACAACTGAATCAACCGGGAGAAAGCTAACCTTTTATGCGGATTCAAACCCCCTAACTATCTCGGTTCCGACCATTTAGTTAGTGTTTCTTCATTGGCGCCCACCGTTTTCTCAGTTTTTCTAGTTTCTACCTCGTTTCGATTCAGTTCATCCCGTTTTCTGTTTTTACACATGGCAGAAAATTCGTCATCTCACCGGCAACCTGGTCCTCGACCAAACGTCGGAAACAATTCACAGCTGGAAGAATCTCCAGAACATTGGTTTAGCAGATGCCAAGCTGCCATAAACACAATCGTTATTCAAATCGCCAGATCTGATTTGTCAAACATCAGATCTGGAAAAGAAATTAATACCTCAGTATTGGATCCACCAACACCACGTAGGGAGGACATCCAATCCAGCCAATCCAGCAGTTATCAAAAACAAATACACATGATTCAGGGAGGTCCATCACGAAGACCAAATAAGCGAAACTATGATCAACATTGGAGAGAACAACAAGTGGTATTCCCCGTTGTTCCTGGGGGCCCTCAGGAAGAACGACCAGTGATTATCACTGGTATTTCCGGTCATTACCGAACTGACTATATGTTCATCGATCCAGGAAGCTCGATGGACATCATATACGAACAGTGCTTTAAACAACTCGATCCAGAAGATAAAGCACGGTTAGAGCCGGTCGATTTTCCTCTCACCGGATTCTGTAATGAAGCTGTATTCCCATTAGGGCAAATCGTTTTCCCGGTGACCTTATCTGATGGCGAGCACTCACGAACAGTTACAGTCAATTTCATGGTCATGCCGGCAATATCACGTCATGATGTTTTGCTTGGGAGAAGGTCACAAAGGGAATTTAGCATGATCACTTCCATTCCACACGCTGCTTGCGGATTTCCGACAGAAACTGGAGTTGCAATACTCTATTCAAGCAAAGAAGTCATGTTCGTAGACGACGAACCACCAACAAAGGTAGTCAAACCTTCGGCACCAAATGAACCAGAGAAATGGGTTCTAAACAACGAGTACCCAGAGCAGACCATTCTGCTAGGACCAGCCATTTCACCAGCAACACGCATACAACTAAAAGAATTATTGTCTAACAACAAAGACATATTTGCCTGGTGCCCAGCGGACATGACTGGAGTCCCACGCGACATCGCGCAACATTGTCTAAACATCAAGCCATCAGTAGAACCTGTTGCTCAGGGGAGGCGCAGTTTCAGTGAAGAAAAAGCAAAAGCAATGGACGAGCAAGTAGCAGAGTTACTTAATGCGGGCATCTTGCGCGAAGTAAAATACCATACATGGGTAGCCAACCCAGTGATGGTACAAAAACATAGCGGCGGGTGGAGAATGTGCATTGACTTCAAAGACCTGAATAAAGCATGCCCAAAAGATTGTTACGCGCTTCCAGAGATAGACAAGAAAGTCGACTCTCTAGCGTCATTCAGATGGAAATGCTTTCTTGACTGTTACAAGGGTTATCATCAGGTCCAGATGAAAGAAGAAGACAAAGACAAAACGGCGTTCCGCACAGATAAAGGCATTTTCTGTTATACCAAAATGCCGTTCGGCCTGCGCAACGCAGGCGCAACTTATTAACGCCTAATGGACACAATTTTCAAAGATGACATTGGCAAGACTGTCGAAGTATACATGGATGACCTCGTCATCATGAGTCATGAGGAAAGCACAATGCTCGATAATATCCAGCGCACATTCGACTCCTTGCGCAGCGTAAGCCTAAAACTCAACCCAACCAAATGCTCCTTCGGCATGGAAGAAGGGAAATTTTTGGGATTCATCGTCACAAAAGATGGTTTTAAAGTAAATCCAGAAAAGGTGCAGGCTATTCAGCTAATGCCGTCACCCGCAACAGTTAAAGAAATGCAAAGGCTCGCTGGACGTTTAGCGGCTTTAAACAGATTTTTGGCTAATCACGCAGCAAAGTCTTATCCATTCATCAGTACGCTACGAAACTGCGCAAAGAAAACTGACTTTCAGTGGACATCTGAAGCGGAAACCGCATTCAAACAAATGAAAGAATGTTTAATTCAGCTGCCAACATTGACAGCACCAAAAGAAAACGAGCCACTAATTTTATATCTATCTGCCGCGAAAGTAGCGGTCGGTGCTGTATTGATGGTAGAACGCGAGAACATCCAGACTCCAATCTATTACATCAGCAAAATGCTTACCGGCCCAGAAACTCGGTACTCAATGATAGAAAAGCTAGTCCTAGCACTAGTACACGCATACTGACGTCTATGCAGGTATTTTTCGGGTCACGTCATCACAGTTCTTACCAATTACCACCTAGGCCAGATCTTATCCAAGCCCGACATAGCGGGACGACTGGCCAAATGGGCAATTGAACTGGGAGGTTACAACATTTTTTACAGACCAAGACCCGCAATCAAAGGGCAAGTGTTAGCAGACTTCGCCACTGAAGTTCCTATCGATAAAATACAAGAATGTGAGGCAATCCAGAACCCAACACCTATTTTCGATGACAGAGTCTGGACCTTACACACAGATGGTGCTTCCAATGACGATGGAGCAGGAGCAGGTCTCCGATTAATCAGCCCAGACAACCACGAGCTCACGTACGCTATACGATTAGATTTCAAAAGTACGAATAACGAAGCCGAATATGAAGCCTTCTTGGCAGGTCTTCGCTTAGCGTTAAAAATGGGGGCAAGAAATCTTGAAGCTAATGTCGATTCAAAACTGGTAGCCGAGCAAGTTAATGGCAATTACGATGCAAAAGAAGCTATGGCATTGTACCTTGAACAAGCGCGGATGTTAATCAACCAATTTCAAACATTCAAAGTTAATCACATAAACAGAAGCGAGAACAAACATGCTGACGCGCTAAGCAAGCTAGCTGCTACCAGCTTTCAGCACTTAGCAAAGGAAGTACGCATAGAGGTATTATCCAACCCTTCCATTCATCTCAAGCAAGTAAACGTTATAGAAATGGGAGATCCATCTTGGATGTCTCCGATTATCTTGTACCTCCAACACGGAAAGCTACTGGAAGGAAAGGCAGAAGCTCGGAAAATACAACACAAGGCGGTAAATTACGAAATGGCGGATGGCGTCCTCTACCGGAAATCATTCATGGGCCCATTACTACGCTGTGTCGATAAAACAGACGCCCAATACCTTGTTAGAGAAATCCACGAAGGATTATGCGGGATACACGCGGGACCGCGCATGGTCGTGGCAAAAATAATGAGTGCTGGATTCTACTGGCCAGGAATGCACATGGACGCAGTCGACCTGTTAAGAAGATGCGAGGCATGTCAACGCCACGCACCAAAGACACTCCGACCTAAAAATCCATTAATACCTGTTACTTCCGCCTGGCCATTCCAGCAGTGGGGCATCGATCTCGTCGGTCCATTTCCTGACGCGCCAGGTGCGGTAAAGTTCATCATCGTCGCGGTGGATTACTTCACAAAATGGGTGGAGGCTAAAGCTTTGGCCTCAACAACAGCAATGGTAATCCGTAAATTTATATGGGAACATATCATTTGCAGATTCGGATTACCATTGCGCATTATTTCCGACAATGGTACCAACTTCGCCGCAGAAGATCTTCAAAAATGGTTCAAAGAAATGAAGATCGAGCATAACTTCGCCTCCGTTGCGCATCCTCAAGCGAATGGACAGGTAGAAAGCATAAACAAACAGATCGTTGACGGCATAAAAGCGCGACTCGGGACAGCGCGCAGAGGATGGGTTGACGAACTTCCCAACATCCTCTGGGCGCATCGAACAATGCCAAAGACTAGCACTGGCGAGACTCCGTTCAGTTTAGTCTATGGATTTGAGGCCGTCATTCCAGCCGAGATAGGTTTACCATCACCGCGCATGATAGCCATGGAAACTCAGAACAACGAACAAGAGCGAAGAATGGATTTGGATCTTTTGGAAGAAAGGCGCGAGAACGCCGCAATAACAGAAGCAAGGTACAAATCCAAGCTCGAGAAGTATTACAATGCGCGCGTCCGCGTTTGCACATTTGTCCCCGGCGATTTCGTGTTGCGCGACAATGAGGCGTCAAACGCTGAAAA